>JAANSP010000170.1:0-27837 GCA_036850745.1 Homidia socia
CTCAAGGTGGCGGAGGAAATCGGACTCCCTTTAGGAACCGAGGAATGAACCAAGCTGCATTCCCACCCAAAGTGGCCTTTGACGGCGACTATGATTTTGAGAAAGCCAACGAGGAGCTCATCACCAGCCTTGCCAAAGCAAAATTAGGTAACTCCCATAACAATCTTTCAAACATTTTTAAACAATCATAACAATCTCATATCAATATCGCATTTCTTGCCGTATTACTTGTATGCTTCATTTTCTTATTTGAAAATTTTACAGATGAAGCCGAAAACAAGACTGATGACGATGGCCAGCAACCCGCCAAAGAAGGAGGCGAGCAAGAGAACAAGGAACCATGCACCTTTTACAAGAAGGACGACTTTTTCGACAACATTAGCTGTGAAGCCTTAGAAAGAAGCAAAGGGTATGTACGTACCAAATTTTCCATTCCACCCCAAACAAAAACACTATTTAAAAAATTCCCCACCCCAAATAAACTTATGCACTTCCAAGATATCTCCCCTCCAAAATTCATTCTTTTTATTTCCTTTAGAAACGTTCCACGCGTGGACTGGAAGGCGGAACGCAAGCTCAACGCAGAAACTTTTGGCTTGAACCCCAACAATTCTAGCCCTGGTGGAATCACCAGACTAAACCGCCGTGGGATGAATGGGCAGCGAATGATGATGCCTCGCGGTGGTAACATGGGTCGTGGTCCTGGTAACTGGATGATGATGTCTCCAAACAACTTTTTCCGGAGGGGTAACAACAACGGTAACCGTGGTCAAAGGATGAATAAATAATTTATCTATTTAATTATTATTATAATATTACTTAATTATTGTGATAAAAAAGTCCACACAAAAAAAATGTAACGATGAATGAATGATTACAGTATGTTTAAAGGTTTGGTCAGTATATGTATGCCAATAATTATGTTTATTTCTCTAAAGTCAGTCAAACCCCAACTGATTTATTTAATTAATTTAATGTCCCTGTTTTTTTACCTTCTGGTTCCCACTCTTATCATAAACAAAAAAATGTTACTTTGTACTTGATACATAGGAATTTTGTATAACATGTTACTATTTTTGCCCTCCCTTTTTTCAAAGTGTTGTAATTAAAGTACGCACTGATTAATAGACGCAGTACTTGCAACCATTTCTTTTTTTGAAGCCCATAACCAATCCAATGAATATAGTTTGGTTAGATTTCCTAATAATATTGATGATGAAAGATAAGATGATGCTTTTGTTTTTTTTCTGTAATAATAATGTGTATTGAATGATGATGTGATGCTGAATGATAGTGTAATATGTACTGGTGATTATTTATTATTATTATTTTTTGAATGATGTACAAGTCCGGAAAGGCGAGTGTAGAGGTATTATAATTAAATAATGTAATTATAAATAGTCATTAGGAGAATAAGAATAGTAAATAAACTCGGATAAATTTGATCAATCGGAGCTTCTAGCAACAAAAAAAATATCTCAAGTTGTTGACCTTTTCATTTTTTTGAAGAATATTTCCATAATTAGCATCATGGAGCCAATGGTCATTTGTGTACTGACATTTTAAAAAATGCACCTAGCACTTATTTGCCTTTTTTGACAACAGTCCATGAATTTGCATTAAAAATCCAAGAAAACGTACAACACAAATTTGAAAATGAGAGCATTCTTGTCGGCCATGTTGCCAACCCAAATTGGTGCTGTTCACCTCTCCACTCCCACCTTCGTCTTCATCATCCATCACCCAAGAAAAAAAGTTCCACCTCAGCATTCCTTCCTACTGTATACATACCACAGTTGCCAGGTATTGCATGATGACATCAATGAATAGGCAAATAAAAGGAACAATAGAAACGAGGACATGAAATGACAGTCAATTGTATTTAAAGATCAACATGTGATATGACTCTGATGCACAGTTTATGAAACTTGAAAGTGATCAAGATGTTTTAATGATCTAGCTAGGCTGCTGGTCTTTGCAAAAGTATATGAAATGCAAAAAAGGTTAGTGAACGGATCATGACAATGTGAGGTTGGAGAGAAAGTGAAGAGAAAGCCTTTAAAGAAAAAAAATATATATATTCAAAGTGGAATTCTAAAGGATTTTTTGTTCTTTTATCGCGGAAATTTAGCTAGGTTTTATTAATTTGTTGTTTACTTTTAAAATGGTTCGAGATGTTTCTGTTTTTAAATATTTGTACTTTACGCTCATGTTAATTATAAAATATGATGATACGAACTAATAATAATAATAATTAATAAAATATTTCGAGTTGTTACATGTATTCTGATTCCTTATATTACGCTTGAATAGAGAAAGTGAAGAAAGCCTTTAAAGAAAAAAATATATATTCAAAGTGGAATTCAAAAGGATTTTTTTGTTCTTTTATCGCGGAAATTTAGCTAGGTTTTATTAATTTGTTGTTTACTTTTAAAATGGTGCGAGATGTTTCTGTTTTTAAATATTTGTACTTTACGCTCATGTTAATTATAAAATATGATGATACGAACTAATAATAATAATTAATAATTAATAATAGCAAAAATATTTCGAGTTGTTACATGTATTCTGATTCCTTATATTACGCTTGAATATCGTATGAATAAAACTGACTGCAATTAAAATGTTGAATAATGATTAATTACTGACTACACAGACCTTGTTTAAGATACAAGATTTTAAAAATATAAATATTTAGAGAGCGGCATGCCGGCTTAAATTTTCTTTTACATTCTATTTTAATTATTTTTATGCGGTTAAATACCTTGGCATGATAGAATTAATTACGTATTAATTAGTGATTTTAGGCATCGAACATGGTCCTCTTGAATTTTCCAAAGATGCTGGGAGCGGGAGTAGTTCCAGGGTTGCTACTAACTTTGGCTGGGGTGACTCCAGGGAATCCAGTTTGGTTGGATGCTGCAGAGGGAAGAGACGACGAAGCCTTTTGACCAGCCTTTTCAGGCTTTCCAGCGGTAACGTCAACTTCGTTTTCAGCGGGAATCTGCAGGTTTATTTTGCTTCATTTTCCCCAGCTCTCCACACGGGAAGCTTTCGGCACAGTTTAATTGACCCTCGGCTGATTCCCGAATAACTGAAAAGGACTCATGGTACTCCTTAGGGACGACAAGTTCTATCAAACTGTTTTAAAGACATGAAAAAAACATTTTTAGAAGATAAACTGTTTTAAAAAGCTGAAAACTGTAGTTTAAAAAAATATACGAATAATTGATTGCTCTATGAAAATTAATTTAGCAATGTAAAAGTACCTAATGAGACTGGGGTACTGTTTCCCTTGCCTGGCAAATGATCCAAGTTCACAGAGTAACCTTCTGCTACATCCCTCTGAATAAATGGCTGCCGCTACAACGTCTGCCAATTTGTTCAGGTTGCTGTCCTCCAGGTGTTCCGCTGGAGCAGTTCCAGCCTCTCTTCGGAATACCTTCTTGTTTCCGGCGAGGTCTTCTAGAAGCTCAATTTTCCATGCGAGGGCGTATTTGACGGCAAGTACAATCAGGATCAGAATAAAGATGGCGACACCAATAGCCACCATGGGAACGATCAGGTCGCCTGCAAATTTAAAAAGAAAAGAAAATGGTTCAACTCGATATTTTTAATTATTTTTACGTCCACAAACAATAAACAAATCTTTAAAGCATCTTTTAAAGCCTTCAAATCTTTACCTTTGAAACCCCATAAGCTACCCAATGGGGTGACAGGAACGTAGGGTCCTCCCCATCCTGGAAAGCCACCGAATCCCCCACCAAACCCAGGGAATCCAAAACCCCCATCCACGTCAAGGTTAAAAGATTTGCCAAAGCCGGGGAACCCAAACCCTCCCAACCCTGGAAAACCAGGGCCAGGCCCAACATCGGGACCATCCGGAGGAGGTAAATTGTATGCCATTTTTATGAGAGAAAAATTGTCTGAAAAGGAGTTCCCTGATCGACTAAAAAGTAAAATGGCGAGCAGTAGCTTCTATTTATAGACTTTTGAAAAAATAAAAAATAAAACGTAGCTAAATTTCCATGATAATAACAGCACAAAAAAATCTTTTTTGCATTTTCCTTCACTGAACCTTACTTGAAGGTTTATAGCACAAAAGGAAAAGTTGCCGAGATGTTTTTTCCATCATTAGCATAAAAAAATGTCTAATCGTTAGGATGACCACGTTCACTAACTGTTTTACACTCTCGTGTACTTTTACATTGACAAGCAGTGCAACGCTTATAGATTTACTTTGAGGATTCGCGTTTCACATTCCATACCACATTCCGCACTCCGTTTCATTGTCATTTCTGAAGATTTCTGTCACTAGTTCTCTATCTTATGATAATGTTGGGGGATAATGGTAGGTCGAAAGATATGTGTACAATAGAAATGGTGATATGAAAAAAAATTTGTTTGGCGATGACAAAGACGAGACGGTGGAGTGGAAAGGAAAGGTGAACAACACCAAGTTGGGTGGGCAACCGGGCCCATCTTTCGTTTTAAAAGTTGTGTTGTGCGTTTTCTTGGATTTTTCATGCAAATTCAGAAAGTGTTCTCAAAGGAGGCTTATTCGTGTTTACTACTGTACGATTCACGATTCACTTTTTAAATGTCAGTACACAAATGGTACTATTTATGTATCAAGATGCAATTTCGACTTTGCATTCATTTATGTTATGAAATGACCTGTAACGATGTTATACTACCCAAAGTATTTAAATACATATGGAATGGGCAATGATTGGAGAGATTAATTCAAGTAAAAATTTGCTGCTTTCTTCATTTTTTATTTACTTTATTATTTTGACAAGATAACAAAAAATAACGACGGAATTTATTATTTCCCCCTTAAAAATATAATATATATTGTATATTTACGTAACTAACCATATTAACTGATCAACTGACAGTTAGGTATTGATGATTCTGACGAACCACAGTGGTCGAATCTAATTGAAATCTATTGTTACTTTTTCTAATGCTCATTTTATTATTCTCAACATAAACTGACAGTTAGGTATTGATGATTCTGACGAACCACAGTGGTCGAATCTAATTGAAATCTATTGTTACTTTTTCTAATGCTCATTTTATTATTCTCAACACAACATTGCAGATGTTTGAAAAATGCCCATAGGTCACCACCATGACCTTCCACCCATTTCAAAACTTTCTACATTTAAATTGCAAAAAAAGACTGTTCAGAGTGACCAGCTTTTTTTAAAGGTCACCTTTTTGTAGAATGTAGATACCGATTTCAAAACGTACAGTGGTTACACACACGCATATCAACTAATTGGGGCCTGTGGGCAATTTAACTGTTCAGAACGACCAGCTTTTTTTAAAGGTCACCTTTTTGTAGAATGTAGATACCGATTTCAAAACGTACAGTGGTTACACACACGCATATCAACTAATTGGGGCCTGTGGGCAATTTAGCATTTTTGTTAAAGAATGAGATTAAATATACAAGCTAGTAGTAGTTATTCATGTGCACCTTGTTTTTCCCTTTCTTGTTGTCAGTTGATGAAGGATATAATATAATATTTTTTAGCTAGGCTGCTCTTTGTTCCTATTATTATCTCGCTTCTTGCTACATTTTCACAATTTAAATACTTTTAAATAGATAACAACAATGCAAACCCGACCAAACTGATGATCTTTATGTTGTAATTAATTAATTGCCACACAAAGGTCACCGGCTGGTTTGGTTTGGATTTTGGAACAATAATAATGGTAATAATCATACATGCATAATACACTCTAAACAATCACAAGTGAATAAAAATATAGGTGATTAATTACCCTCAACAATAATTTAAAACTGGGCAATTTTTAAAATCGTACCCAAGCTACAGCTCTATTTAATCATAATAAGTACTTTTAAATAATTACTGATAATAATAGTTGTAATGGATCATTTTATAGTGGCCTGCTGCTTTCAATGGTTTGCTATTTATAATAATAATAAATTATTATTGTTCAAGTAACTAGCATGGCAACAGTCTATAGATCCAGGTTGTTTCACCTTTTTGACTTTTCAATTTGTATTGGTTTATTGATCAGTCAAGTAATTGATTGGTGAAACTCCATTATTATATTTTCATGTTTGGTAAATAATTGTCGCTGCTGCTCGTACTCTCGGGCGATTTTTTTTGATGGTAAATATCGTATCTCTTATTCCACAACGAAGACAATAATTAATTATAATAAATAATAATAATAATGGGGCTAGTCTTTCCATTACATATTAGTTGCTTACACGTATCAGTTTTAGATTACAGTAGGATAGTTACACTTATTTTCTACAGTCTTTCAATTGTTAACGATTGTTAAAATTACTGTCAATTTATTATATAAAGGGTCAACATTCTTGGTGAATGGGGTCAGTGTCCACCGCAGTCTCTATAATGAGATCCGAATGAAAAAACAATCGATGGAGACCTCATTGAGGATATTTGTGCGAAACCCGGAGAAACCGCAACCGCACTCATATATAAATATTGACCTTTTACGAACACTTAAAGTGACAAGTAGAAATGCCCTCTTGAAAATAAAAAATAATAATAAACATATTCAAAGATCAGACATTACATAGCTGTGCAAACAAAGCGTGGTTACATGAATAATTAATTTAGTATAATTTGCTATTTAACTGTTTTAAAAAACGACGGCTGCTACCAGAAACGGTTCGTTGCTCTTGAAGAACGAACAAAACAATTAAAGCACTTTAATGGAAGTAAGTACAAATCGAGCTTCCTTATTGGATTGGTAGGACAATACTACAAGTGTTTTTAAGTACAACCAGAAGATAGATAAGATTAGATAATTGCCTATTTTAAAGACTGCAATTAAAATCTAGTGATAATAACAGCAATTAACAGTAATAATGACGACAATAGCGAGCGTTCCAGACCAATTCCTTTATTTGGTAGCAGGATTCCCTATGTTTCTTGACTCATTTTCTAATTTCATGTGTGCTGGACCACACCAGTCTCCAACAAAATGTATAAAGCTATTATTTCAGATTTACCATTATTATTATTTTTTATTATTACGGCTAACCAATACATAAATAACAACAATGAGAAATTTAGTTGCTATGATTATTTTTTAGCTAGTTTTGTTTACCGTTACAGTAATTAATGTATAGTGTAAACATGAATGTATTTAACTTAAGGTATTATATCTGTTGCTTAAAACTGTCTTCCCCAGGTACACAATTTCCAAAGATACTCACAGAATCATGCTGTCCAACAATAATAATAATAATATTTATTTAGTAACAGTTTTTTCCCTTGTCAAAACAAGGCAGATCATATTTCCCTAAAATCACAATTTATAACAGTTACTTTGGAGTAACGAGGAGAATGGTAAAATAAAAGCGAAATAAAAATTTGGGTGAATATAACCCTCAGTAATTTTTAAAGATTTTTTTGTTTTTAATTGAATCAAAGATTGGTTAAAAATACACCTATCCCAGTTTAAAAATAATTGGTAGACTGTAACTTTTCACCAGGTTTGTTTCCAGAAAAATGAATTTCGATGATGATTATAAAGGTAGAAATAACTTGAGAACAATGTTAAAGTAACAATTAATATTTAAAGGTAAAAGTATGATGCAGATTTCTATGTGCTTTAAATTTGGCATTAACACACCAGATATAGTCCAATATAGCTACATAGGTAATCATAATAAATCACCGTGATTTTTTAGCAAAAAAATTGAATCAAATCAAAATGCATCCTTTAGCTTTTTATCAATTTCGTAAAATGTCAATTTTAGCAAAAATACTTAACCAATTCAGCTTGTAATTTTGGTTAATTCATATTAAAATATAATAACTCTAAAAATAAATTTAAAGGAATGATTACGTTTTCGGTCTAGATCAAATAAATAAAAAAAGCCTTCGTAGTAGTAACAATAACAGCAGGGGAAAAAATTATATTGTAACCGTGACCAAATGACTGCTTTTTTTCATGTAAACTGCGCCATTAAAATTGAAAAATTTCGCTTGTCAAAATATACCATTGTAACATTTAGTACATAATAATAGTAATTTCTTTAGACTTTGTGAAATACAAACTACATATTTGTAAATTATTTTCCCGATTGTTGCGCTATTATCAACATTCATTTTTAATAATTATTTAACATCTTTTATAGTAACTCATTTATTTTCTTCAAACGATAAAACTGTTTGGTTAAAAAATTTAAACATTCTTAACAATTAATACTTTGACATTTTTATTTCTGGTTTGAAATTTTATTCATTTATTTTTGTGTCTGGAGATGATTCTCTTCTGGTGAATGAAGAAAGGTACTTGTTTAACAAATGTAATAATAATAATATTTAATATATGCGTAATATACTTTATTTAGTTTCTAATTTAAAAGAGGGTTCCATCATCATCGCCATTAAAACAAAAATGGAATTTTTGGTACTTTTTCAATAAACATTTTCTCCTCGCCTTACATACCTTCCCATCCCTCTATATAAATCAAGAAGTAATTTCCTAATTAAGTCTTCAACTTTAAATTGTATTTTTTCATATACAAAAAAAGAACAAGGAGATGTCAACAATACTGGGGTCATAGGTAATAATTTGTTACGTAGTTTTATAATAATTATTTTTAAAAAACTTGATCACGTCGTATCATTTTTCTTTTCTAAAATTAAAAATATGATCATTTGTTTAATCATGATTCATTGCATAATATGTGACTGTTTCTTTTCAAAAAACAAAATAAAATGTTGATTGACAACAATAATAAATATTATTATCATTAGTAAAATTACAACACTAGAATTCTCTAGTTTTACCTTTTCCGTCAAACGATTTTAAAAATTAAATGTAGATATTTTTTTTTCTCTCTCTCTCAACTCATCTTTATTTTTCTGGGATGCTGTCTGGTCACACTCATCATCCTCCACAAAAATAGCAACAAAAACGGACTGTTAAATATTGTATAGCTGCCCTTTATTGTTTGATTGTTGGCTTGTTTTAATTGCTCTATTTTTGTACAAGGGTAATGTTTGTGATCAGCTGAGCGAATGATTTTGTTGGTTTAGTTGCTGTTGTTGTTGTTGTTTAATTTACTTTCCCTAAACTTGAAGTTTTTCCTTTATAAAATCTTTTTTATCAGTTTTTATTTATTTTGCAACAATCGTCCCTTTTTCTAAAGCCAGTAGTATAGTGTCAGTCAAGATAACACGTAATTATATAATATATCCTTATGTTTCTTTAAAGTCATCTGAAATTCAGATTCTGAATTAATTCTTGTTGTTTCTGTAAATATGTATCACAAAAGTTTGTCTTGATCTCAGATGTCAATAAAATCATGATTATTTTTTTCCATCATCCAATCGCTGATAAGTTATTTTGATGTTTTACAACGTTTTTAAAAACATTTATCTTCAGAATTTAACATTCAAGAGTTTAGTACTAATAATTATCAATGAATTTTCAAAACATTTAGGTACTATCATTATTACTTGTTTTTTGGTATTGTATGTGTTTACTGCTTGCGCTGGGAGTTTTGAAGGTAGATTTTAAAAAAAGTTGGCAAGATACTTTTAAAAAGGTTTCCATTTTTGGTGACATGATAACGGATGCGATGATGATGATGATAATAATAATAATATTTAGTGCTATCGCTAACGACTTAAGTTTTCTTCACGTGCTATCAAACCACAGTAGTAGCAGTATCTCAAAATTAAATTATTATTTTTTGTGAAAACGACACAACAATGTAACCGCATTGTTTTTTGTTCTAAGAACGGACTGACTTGAATGACTTGATACAATGAAAGGAACGTCCTTAGCATTAATTTATTGCTTTGGTGGTGTTGATGACAGCGACAATTGGACGAGGGTGACGATGACAACTGCGGTGTTTGTGCAAGAATTTCGTCTATTATCTAATTTCAAAAAAGGTATCAACGAAAACATAAAATTGGGGGGTGTCATTATAATTTCAAAAAAAGGTATCAACGAAAACATAAAATTGGGGGGTGTCATTTGTTAAAAAATGTCAAGCATAAAAAATTATAAGCAGAATATTTTGGGGGAAAAAATAAACAAGGGAAATAAAAAATAATGGCTTACTTTTCTAGTTTAGGGTTACGGCTGGTGTTTTGAAAGCGTAATTGAAAACATTACTGCGGAAATCATAGGGGTAAATTAATATTTTTGTAAAAAAAGAGTAAAAAAATAAATAAAAATAGTGAATAGCATTTAACAGACGTTGAAGTACTTGATTAAAAGGAAGGCAAGGTAGAGAAGCGTTGTTCCAATCAAGTCGCCAAACGCAGTCAAGTATGGAATTGCATTTGTGTCCGGATCGATTCGGCGTGTCCACATGTATGCTACCATTATCTGAGCGATGTACAGGAGAATCGCGACCTAAAAAAATATGAGATGTTACGCCAAACGCAGTCAAGTATGGAATTGCATTTGTGTCCGGATCGATTCGGCGTGTCCACATGTATGCTACCATTATCTGAGCGATGTACAGGAGAATCGCAACCTAAAAAAATATGAGACGTAGAAATGAATTCTTTTGGAATGACAAGCTTTCCTGCTTTTGTCAATAATAGTTTAGTAATCAAGACAAAGTGTGTACCTGAATAAGAGCTGCCGTTAGATAGAAAATCATGAATGGAACGGTGAAGATGGCATCTTTAGAAAGGATGTATGTGATCGTTGTGAAGATCAATTGACCTGGAATTACCATACCCAGGAGAACTCGAGCTGCTGTGGAGTTGACACCTGGAAATTTTAAAAAGCATGAGATTGAAAATCGCATTTTATTAATATGTGCACCACAGCAATAAAGGAGAACAATTTTTTTTGTAGCTCACCCTTTCCCATGAATACAGCGAGAGGTGATTTCCAAGGAGAGCCCGGAACTCCAGGAAGTTTCCCTGGAAGAGTACCAAAGGGAGAATCCTTGTGCAGAGCAGTTGAGATTCGACTGGCTTGAATGGAAACGAGGTTTCCACCAACCCCGTTGATGACTGGTTGGTACAAAGCCAGTTCAGAGAATTGTGCCTCTGCTTTGTCCAGGATAAAACCTCCGCCACTGAAATTGGGTACGAAAATTAATTCAATATTATTGTATGGGTGCTGCTATGCATATGTGATGATGATAATGGATTCGCTAGCGGGAAAAAGTGAAGTGTTCAATAATCAGAAATTTAAATGGATTACCTGCTAATAATCATTGCAATTATAACTGGTGGCCATCCATAGAGAAGTACCTCCTTGGTGTATTCGTTCTGATAAGACCAGTAAATCCAGATGGGGGTAGTGACAAAGAAGAGTCCAATAATCACTGGGGAAACCCAGGGATCATTCATGTCAGAATAGAGACATTTGGCAAATACTGCCAACAGGAATAGCGTTGTCACATCCCCCAAGCTGGCTGCAATCGGTGTAGCCACATTGTCCGGATTGATGTTAAGCTTCCTTGAATACATGACCACAAGGATCATAACGACTCCAAGTATAAAGCTAGCAATGGAAGCGGTTAGCATGCTGGAGGTGCACAGAAGGAGTGCATGGCTGAAATCAAAAGTCTTATCTCCTGGAAGAATCACT
This sequence comes from Homidia socia, assembly GCA_036850745.1. Classification (NCBI taxonomy): domain Eukaryota; kingdom Metazoa; phylum Arthropoda; class Collembola; order Entomobryomorpha; family Entomobryidae; genus Homidia; species Homidia socia. The sequence continues at coordinate 11,596 of JAANSP010000170.1, forward strand.
CCCACAAGAACTGCCACCAGTGAAGCGAGAAATCCAACCACCACCGCCTGCACCTGAACAAGGCACAGGTTGCCCCGGCAAATTCTCCACTTGTTCTCCCCATGCAGAGTGCCACAGTTTGCTAGAGTGCTCAGTCTGGAAGCCAGCGTCATTTCCAAGTTGCCCTTGAGTCCCAAAAGAGGGGTGACCAAAACCAAAAATTCAGGAATATCCTTGAACACTGACCATTCCTTGACAATGTCCAGTAAGAGTCCCGCTCCCACCATCCCCAAACCTGCAATGACATATGGGAATGCCACCTGGAGCATGATGGTGCACCATTTCTCATTCTTTGTATGACTTATCAAACTCTCGCTTGAATCCTGGTTTTTCTTGTTGTTCGAGTCTGGCTGCAACTTGGTTGTGGAGTCGGATTCGTGAATTCCAATGGCGATTTCGGATGGAGTGGCCACTGAGCTTTCCTCCATGGATGCCACGCTGTCTGTGGGCGTAATCGCATAGAGGGGCTTGGTGGCGGGGTCCGCCACATTAAGCGACATTGCTGTCTTGTTCTTTCCGTTCATTTTTAATGTGTTTTCCCAACTGGTGTAATTGTTGTTGTTGTTATTATTGTTGTTGTTGTGCGCTTGTTGCTTTGATACTGCTGACGTTGCTGTTAGTGTTGCAAATATTGTTGGTGTTGTTAGTGGTACTTTACTTTGTTGTTCCTCCGTGAGGCTTTCTATCTCACTCTTGTCCTCCTCAACAACTTGGATGGTAACTTCAGCTTGAGACTCCAACAGCATCCCAAGTAAACCCGTTGCTTTAACCCTGAAAATACAACAATGCACACTTGTCATCTCTCTGCATTTTCCCGGACCAACCTTTCATGTGCTCACTGTCAAAACCTTTCGAGTATACATGTCATGAATGAGAATGTGATGAGGGTGGGTTAGCGTGAAGGTCAGTACTGTTGTTAGAAAACAGAAAAAGTCTTTTCTGTCTCAAGAGACATCCCAAAACACAAAAAAAAAACAAAAGTATCGATAGTCTAGAAGGTTAACAACCTGCAACTTGAGTAAAATAAAGCCTCTTGTTTGAGAAAATCCAATAAAACAAAGGAAAAAGAAACAAAGTTGTCCTTAAAAAAAAACAAAAGTATCGATAGTCTAGAAGGTTAACAACCTGCAACTTGAGTAAAATAAAGCCTCTTGTTTGAGGAAATCCAATAAAACAAAGGAAAAAGAAACAAAGTTGTCCTTAAAGAAAGTCAAATCGCATTGACATTGCATTTCATCGCTGACTGACTTTATCCGAATGACGCATTAACATTATGTAGCTGCTTATTCATTGCAATATAGCATTTTTATGGCATAAATACATTTAATTAATTAAATTGAGTTCTTTTTATTCAGAGATAAATCACATATCAGGAAATTCCTATGGGCGATTGTGACCATGAAGATAAAAAGTTTTTTCTCACGTAGCCCCAAAAAATCAATTCATTTTCTTTTTTTTTGCCAATACTCATGTCTGCTATTATTACTCAATCAAAACTCTGACTTGATTACAGGCAACCATACTGAAATGCAGAATCTAAAGTAGGGAAATCTGTGAACCCCAAAGAAAATGCCACTTTTTGATTGCCAAAACCATGACGATGGTTTACTAGCCACAAAGACAAATTATTATTTTGATTTGCTTGACTCTAACCATCATCATCATCAAGTAAGAAAACAAATGAGCCATGCACGTTGCATTTTTGTATCAATCCATCGTAGATTTGATCTCACTGTCATGATTTTTATAATGTGATGGTTGAACTTTGTTCATATCGTCGTCGCCGCGCCGGAAAGACGGGATCTGTATCCACGCAAGTTATCATCATGACTATGACATTGCCCTTATAATAACAACAATAATGTTATGTAAATACAAAACATTACGAGACTGATGATGATCAATCAGTTTAGTTGTCAAACCATGTCTGCTACCGCGACCAATAACAATATAGATCGCTATGGCGGTTTTCTGAATTCTACCACTTGACTGATTCAAATTTAATTGATAAAAGGAACGCCATCATCATTATCATCACTCACATTATTTGTGTGTCTATCAAATTATTAAACCAAAATTGCGGAAAGGAGAGATAATCGTTAACTTCCTCTGCTGCTGCTGTTCCTTCCGTGTTTGATCGGACGCACCCTCTCAAAGTGCCCCTTACAATACTAACAAGATATATATTTACATAAAAGAACGGCATAGCACCCACCCAGGTGCAAACTAACCCACCTCACCAATTTTTGCAAAACAGGTGCGATAAAAAGTGATAAAAAACCATTTAACTTTTATACACAACAAATAAATAATTTATAAGTGGATTTTTCTTGGACTGATGACAATTTATTTTTGTGCAACCATAAAAAAATGCTAAAATGGCTACTAGCCTATGAAATATTGCTAAATTGCAAAAAATGCACAAATATGCAAGCATGCCTGTTTTAGCAAAAACGCCTGCAAGTTCATCATTCAAGTCAACGCCAATTTTGTTTGGAGCAAGAAGCAAGCAAGCAGCAAGTCATATTTATTATTGCTTTTTTGTGGTGGTGGTGGCTATTTTTTATGGACGTGAACTATTTTTTCCCAAAATATAACTGCACTGTGCTTCTAATAACGTGTAAATCTCTTAATTCTCTTCTATTCCAACAAACAATAAGTTGGCATGATTGATATTATTATTACCACTGCTTCTACCACAGCTCTTGTACGAGTCACTTCCCTTGAGTTTCCTAATAATCATCATTATCATTATCAACAAAAACAATCCATGGGCAATCCGACAAAAAGAAAAAAAGAGGAACACAAAATCAGTTTTGCAGGGCAGGCTATCGTGCAACCGCAACCTCTTTATTATTGACTCCACTATATAATATGTAGTATATGTGTGTACACCACTTATATACTTACCACCAAGAAACCAAACCACTATTCATCTTGCTGTGATGAATTGATTTAGCTATCTGAACGTACATGCCTGCTTCTTTCAGCATTTTTATTATAAAAATATAACAACGCATTAAGCTTGTATATAATGCACATATTACTCCTAATAATATCCCTCCTGCTTATCATCATCCTCATCGTTAGTCGTTTTAGTTGAGTCACGAGTAACAAGCAATCAATGCTGCTGGTGTGACCCAACAACCATGCCCAATCGATCAATACCAATTTTCTTTAAATAGAGACATTATTACAAAAAAAAACATTTTTTTTGGAATATTGTTGGCTATTTGTGTCCTCTCTCACCCGTTGACAGCAAACAAGTCAGAATGGAGAAGAAAAAAACAAATTTAATTCTCTTTCTGCGGTTTGCTTGCATTATTGCAAGATTGCAACATGAAACGAACAGTGAATACGTCGTAGCTTCCTATTTACATCGCATTTCATTACTTTATTTTTGTTGAGCTTGTAAAAATAACAATGAAAACGTTTCACTTTCTTGTTCCACTCTGGAACAAGAGCTGCATTGTTTACACTGGAATTCTCTTTGGCAGAAAGAGAACGTTAAGACTCATGCGATTTTTTTTATCCAACCAGCCAGAATCCGCAAATTTTTATTTGTCTATGTAAAAAAGTATGCTGTTTAGTAGTGGGGGTGGGCATACTGCTTACACACGATTTGAACTCATCGGCATATTATTTATCATAAAAAACGAATCAGTATTTGCGATGTTCCACTCACTACTCTCTTAATTAATTAGCTGCAAACAAGACGCATACACAAACATCTTTGTACACCTCCGCCCTCCAAATCTGTAAATGATCATACCACAAACTTGATAGAAACTATTTATTCCTCTGTCTGTTCATTCATCATATTTTCATTCTCTTTGCATTTGTCGGCGGCATAAAATAAGCAAAGCAAAACGCATGAGGATGATGATGATGGAGAAAAGAAGATGAATAACACTTTGTATTTCTTTTTTACGACAAGTAGTTTGTCAATCTTACTACTACTTCTACAACAAGCTGTGCCATGTTCTCTTCATTATTTAATGAATGACGGTGGAGGTGATGATATTGACTGCCCTTTGCTACCAAGATACGTAAGTCATCATCATGTACCTAGACACTGATATCATATCTCTACAAATTCATGCTCATTTTTTTAAATGCACCTCTCTGCAAATTTATGCATGCCTTCTGCATACAACAAGTCAATTTACTCAATTTACGATGAATGAGAGAGAGAAGCTAGCAACTTTTTTTGGCTGACTTGGTTGTGGTGGTTTCGGCTGGTTTTGTTTGGTAGGAAGACTGATGATTGCATTGTGAATTTGTGAGAATCATCATGATGATGATGATGACTGCTGAAGACTATCATTTGGTCAAGTACTAATATGTTAGGCAGTAGGTTGCACCTATTCTTCTGTTGTATGTTTGACTTGAGCAAGCCAAGGAAAATATATTAGTGTATAAATTGGTTCTGTCATGTCTTCTTATCTTTTTCGCTATCATTTTGACCATCTTATCAAAAGGGATGAAGCATTTCTACGTCTTGAAAAGGCATGGCAATTTTTTTTACAAATCTAAAACTATGAACGGAGTGTAAATTAGTGTGGTTAGTTGTGACGAGCATTTTTTTGTCGAGTGGCTGAAGCATCATATGATTCACCATCATATCAAGTGCAAGTGCAAAATCAAAAAAAAATTGAAGAATGATCTCTCCAACTGTTGCATTAAAATGAATGAATGAATTAAATAAAAGTCCCAATAGTAAACAATGTATACCGACCGCGTCGGTATCCATCATCATCACATCACCATCATCGGGTTAATATACCGTCAATACTGCTGCTATAATAATGGCGTGTTAATTACTCGACATTTTTCTCTACCCTGCCTTGAGATAAGTTGAAAAAATCCATTGAAGAAGGATTTACAGATCAATGATATTTTTTTGTTCCCTAAAATTTTACCACCACATTTATTGCGATGGATAACTAAATAGCTTGAATAATGATGATGATCTAATTATGCAAAATGAAATGGTCGTGAAATGGATGCACAGAACCCCAGTAAAAATATTATATTGCCAAAATAGCCACGTAATAAAGCACAACTTACAGACATACTCCAGAGAGCTGATTGAATCAACGGAAAGATGATATTTAACGCCGGCTGATAAACTGAACTAGATAATTACAGGTGTAATAACTGCGTTGTGGTGTGATTAAGATTGCAATTGAGAGATTTTTTTAAAAATAAAAAGTTGCAAAATACACAGTGATAATAAAAAATAATAAAAATAATAGCGTCTCTCGCCAATCTGTTTTTACTAGCTGAACAAGTAATAACCATTAAAATGATCATTTTTGTTACTTGTTCTAGTATCTACATAACAGTAATCCAATTTCGTAAACACTGTATTTATTATTATTATTATACTGCCATGCATTGTGTTATTGTGTTATCGTAATAAAGTAATTAACTCAGTTTAATGCCAATGTCTATTAAATAAAAGAACATATCGTTCACCATTTAGCAATTAACCATGATAATAATAAATAATTCAGCTTGAAGAAAAAAAAAACTACTGAGAATTTTCAAGGTTTGTTAATATTTTTTGTATGGTTTATTTTTTTCTAGGCACCCATTATTTTATACAGCCCCAATCAACTCCATTCAGTTTTTTAGCAACAATGACCTTTGCATTTATTATTTTTTTCATGATAAAAATAGATTTTTGAGCCACTTTGCAATACATTTTAATATCTCTTTTCATGCAATGCGATTAGGTATTATTCAAATGAAAGGTTAAAAAAGACTGTTTATGATAATCAATAAGAACATTGGTTGTGTTGTGGGAACTAATAATGAAAAAAAGAAATACAACTTGTAATTTTTTATAGAATGATCATAACATACAGTAGTAAGTAGGGGTAGTAGTGCTGACTTTGATAATGAAAAATTCCAAATACATTTTGTGCATTCAGCTTTCGCTCAAAAATCAACCTCATCATCATCATTATCATACGAGAGAGCTATGCACACGTGCTCCTCCTCGTCAAACAAAATGATTGCAGTTTGTTAACATAATAAAGAACATTGTTATTATTATCGTACATTTTTGCTCCTGCTGCTGTCATTTGTATTTTTTATCTGTGGGAAAATCTAGACAAGATGTTTTTAAACGAGATTCCACCAACTCGTCATATCGTCGTTTTTTGCCACAAGAAGAGCACCGCTGCATTTTATTTAATAATACCTACCTACTTTGCTGTAGAAATCTAGAAACAACGTGTTAAACTTTTAAAAAAATTCTGTGACAGGACAAGTTTAAAAAAATGAATAAAAGTGTGCAAGTTGGATATTAGGCAGATGATGATGTGAATAAAATGGTCAAAATATAAAGGGTGATTTTTTGTTTAAAAGTAACAGACTGCATTTTTATTATTTATTATTACTGTTTTTCTACAGCTCTGTTACACAATCTTGAATGCCACCAAAGAAAAGAGCAACGTAGAAAGTTGAATGATCGAAAGGGGAAAAAAGTTGTTTCCATTTATGGTATATTTTTTTAGAAAACAAAAAAGCAAGCAAACAAATGAATGAATAAAGTAACCGATGACGAAACGGGATACATCATGTAGCCTTTTATACTTGATTGCATAATAGTATTCTAGCTTGAATGGCTGGATGAGAAAAATGAGCTATATTATTAATGAAAGGTTGTCCCTTTTGTTCACGGTTTTTTTCTCTCTCTCTTTCTTTGCCAAACGAAAGATTCTAGCAGTAGAAGTTGCCAAGCCACTTCCAAAGAATTGCATTGGATTAAGCAATGATGCAGCTGATTTGTCGAGAAAATGCCTGCATTGCTTTGATTACATACATATTATTTTCATGGTTTAGCTGTTTGTACAAGGTCTTCCCTGTGATTTGAGGAGGTAGATGATGATGATATGGCTCACTTGGAGGATGGGATATAATAGGCATATAGGCATATGTACACAAGAAGAATGCAACACACTTAGGGAGTGGAGTAGGCCCAACAATGGAATTACAGTATTTGCATTCTAGTTCATACCAAAAAAATTAAGATGAGAAGAGAAGGAAAAAAGGATGGGAATAATAACAATAACAATAATACGACGATAAAAAAGTGGCATGACTATTATTATTACGACTACTTTGTACCACATTATTATTACAGTAGTAGTGGTATGGCTGTTTTTTTCGTAGGTATGCGACATTATTAGACTTTGGCAGCACCGCTTTTTGGTATGCGATATTATCATCACTATTATTATTATTAACGTTGCACACCAGAGTATGTACAGACAGACCCACGTGAAGAAAGGAGACGATTTTGTAAAGGTGAGCAGTAGTACAAATACAAAGACGACAAGGAACAAGAAGAAAGAAAGGAGATGGATGATAGAAGAGATACATGAACATGAGCAAGGCCCACTGTTCATGTAGCTTTTAAGTCAGCTATGCAGTATGTTGTAGTAAAGGCAACACGGCAGCATTTCTCAGCTTAACTATTCCTATTCACAAAATTCAATAATGTCTAATAATCAATGTCAATGCATTATCAGCGTCATTAATGCACCGTAAATATCTGCACTGGTGGATAAAAGGTCAAAATGTTGTTGCGAACAAAGTCTAAAGAGAAATATTGCTGCTTGTCTTCTGCTGCTGCTGCTGCTGCCAACTTTGTTGCTGCTGGTGCTAATGAAAGGAAAGTTTATATAACTAGTTTAGTAAAAGTATAAATTGCTTTTTCTTTTTGGAGGAACATGGATGAGCTTTTTTTCTTTTTCTTGTTTTATGTTTTGTATGAACATGGAGTGTATTTCTGTTCAGGTTCCTAAGACATGACGAAAAAAATGATGATGGCCTTGTCCATTCTCTCTGTCGTTCTTTTTGTGCATCATCATCGTCATCATAACGTGTGCATGGAAAAAGCTAACAATAAAGTTTTACTGTATGAAGCACTACTTGACTTTTTCCAATAATTTGATTAAACTTGTAAAGTGATCGGCTCTGTGATGATGTGGCAAGTCAATAAAATGGACATGTAAACACAAGACATTCTTTTTCTAATTTTGAAAGATGATCAAAACAAGTTTACTTACCATGAGTGAAAAAATTGATTGGTTTATTGTCTCCTCCTCCACAAGAATAGAGAGTAAGGATCCACTAAATATCTTTCTTTTCTTTCTATGCTTGTAAAATGGTATAAAAAAGATAGTAATTTTTGTAGTCACTAGGACTTCACCAAACAGTTACATTTTTTCACACAAAGTAATTTGTTAGAACTAAAGTTCCTTAAAAGAGCTCTCTCTCTCCTTTTTACAATTGAAATATTTAATTCACAAAATATTCTTCTTCTTCTTTTCTGTTACTCCTGCACCTCCTCCACTTTGTTATTTCCCTTAACTTATTCTCTTCACTTTTTCCTTTTTCAAGAAAACAACTAGTCTTCAGTTAACTCTGTTGTATATTTTTTTATTCTTTGGGAAACCCCTCCAAAAAATGATAAGAAAGCAGCAAAATTATTGTAAAGATGATGTGAGTGTGGAGAATTGATTGAGAAGTTTGTGTCTACGTCTGAACTCGCTCACAGTCACATCAGAAAAGGAACGAGACAAGTCTTGAGTCACACATTAAATATCAGCGAAACGAACGAGAGCCAAAAAAGCAAAAAAAAACTTGGTAGTGGTGGTGGTAGTAGTGGCAGAACAAACGTAATAGACTTTTATATATTTTTCGCCATTTGCTATAAAGCAGCAGTAGTAACTCAGTAACTTACTTAACCTTATCTTTGCATGCACAATAGCAACTGCTTGCCTTGCCTGCTACACACTCGTTCGTTTTTTAGAGTATCATGAAGTAAGTAAAGTGACTCTGTGCTAGCTCTAGTCAATTTTTTGCTTGTATTTTTATTGTAGAAGCAGCAACACATCAGTTTTTGGTGGATTTGTATATTTGTAAATGTGATGCAAATGCATGGGTATTAGTTCAGTTGTGGTGTATAGGAGCAAGAAGACGAAGAAGAAGAGTCAAGTGAGAGAAGGATCTGCTGAAATGTGAATGTAGCGTGCTGTGTGGCTATATAGACCTCCTTTTGATATTATATGGATGCCTGCCTAGCAAGCTATTCCACAAAATGTTATACTCGCAAGTCAGTCTTTGAGAACTCGGCTCTCAACCTTATACTCCTTTTATCCACCACCACCACCGTCTCAAGACAAGGGAATCGGAGGAGCAGTAGTAAGTAGAAGTGGTGCTATCTAATCTAAACCATGCTGCTGCAGAGGTTTTTGCAGTTCTTTCTTGGATTTTTGCTACATTAATAATAATAGTGAGCGGTTGGTGCATAGGCATGCATGCAGAGTAACATTGAAACTTGTATAGAGGAAAAGGAACTGCTTCTGCTACGTCTCAAGACAAGGGAATCGGAGGAGCAGTAGTAAGTAGAAGTGGTGCTATCTAATCTAAACCATGCTGCTGCAGAGGTTTTTGCAGTTCTTTCTTGGATTTTTGCTACTTTAATAATAATAGTGAGCGGTTGGTGCATAGGCATGCATGCAGAGGAGCATTGAAACTTGTATAGAGGAAAAGGAACTGCTTCTGCTACTACCTACCTACCTAAAAATCCCCATGATCATGTTTTATTAGAGTGTCGGGTCGGGTGGTGGTGGTGGCGTGTCTACTTTTACTGCTATTCATTTACTGTCGCCCGGTCGGATTCTCTCGACAATTACCGACCCGTCGGTACTTTTTTTCCTTTTTCAAGCACCCCAAAAAGCATGGTTTCTGTCTTGCTACCATGCTCTGCTGCTAAAGAAAAAGGTGCTATATGTTTGAATACCACTGCAGCCTACCACCACCACCACCGAACAATACCGCATGCATGCTAAAAGCATTTAATGTGCAATAAAGTTATAACCTTTATGTCCAACACGTTCGGCGGATAGTTCTCATGAAATTGTAGGAATATGAAAATCTTGCAATATATTTTGAATGGAGAGAGAGAGAGAGCAGGAAACTAGAAATAGTAAAGCTTATTCCGTGTATTCCACACTTTGACAACATTGCTCGTATTAGGTTTTTACTCCCGACAAGTTGGAATAGGCGATAATAATGAAAACGAACTGTGTGCACACAAGAAAGGGGAAGGAGAATGAATGGAGTATGGATGGATGGCTATAATATTATTAGCCATACACTTTCATCTTCCCATGCATTTGAGGACGACGTGCCAATACATGGAGGAGATTTTGCCCTTTTCCCTTAAAAAAATAAAGTGTGGAAGTATAACAGCACATATTCGTATAATCGCTACTAGTCCCTGACATTTGAATTTTGAATGAACTTTCCATCGAAATAGAAAAGTGAGATTGTTAGCATTTTTTTAAAAAAAGAAAAGAAAAAGAAGTGGGTATAGAAACGACATAATATGAACAACCCAAAAAGTAACGTTCATGCAATAATAAAAAGCACGCACGTTTTCTCTTTTGCCGACATGAGCACGTTCTCATCAAATCTGCCATTTCGTAGCACGGAACCAAGAGCAAACGTAAGAGAACACGACGACACGACAAGCCAGTCGGGCGTATTAGATAAATATAACCATGTAATGTGTCATGGTGTGGTGGTGGATGTATGCTTTTTTCATAAGACTGCTTGCTTGGAGAAATGCATATATGTTTCTCAAGGTTTTTGAGCTTTTCACGGAAACGAAAGCATGGCCAGGCGTGCGAAAAAAAGTATGATGGCAATGCGATAGGAATGCAGCGGCTGTATTATAGGTGGGCATGACCGGTGAAAATAATGTGAGATGGAAATCAATACGATGGCCATGCCGTATACCAAATGGCAGTTACATTTCATTCATGTCATTGTACCAGCAGCAGCATCGCTACTACTACTAATTTCTATTACTACAACAACTTGTTCCTGTACGACAATTTTCTCCTGAGAGAGAGTGAGTGAGTGAAATGAACAACAATGGTAGTAGTAGTAGCAACCAAAGATCTAGAAGACCACATGGGGACCATGCCGGATTGGATGGATGGAGCGAGAAAACGGCAAAGCGTATATTAAATTGTGGCGTGCATATACAAACATCACTGGTCACTGGCATGCTACGCTGCTGCACCATTACGGTTATCATCATGATCATCATGGTCGCGGACGTCGTCGTTATTGCTTTATTCAGAGAGCTCTATGGTCTGACTGAGTCAACTGATGCAGTTTTTTTCTTGTGTGCTTTTCTCTACGATAAAACGGCAACGAACTCGATTTTTTGTCGTTATTTTTTTCCACGTAGTAGTATCGTCAAAAACCATTTTTCTTGAACAAAACGACCGTTTCGTTGGAATGAAAAGAAGGTAGAGAGAGAGAGAGAAAGAGAGAGACGTAAAGAAAACACGGATTCGTAGAATCGCATAAAGTTGTTGGACTGAAAGACCAATGCTGCTGCTGCTTGCTGTGCTGCTGAATGTACTAGACGTTTTTGCACGTTAAAAAATAGACGAGAAGCAAGCTCAGCAACAGAAAAAAATTGTATACTTGTGTAAGTTTTTTATGGACGTATTTTAGAGCAACGAACTCGATTTTTTGTCGTTATTTTTTTCCACGTAGTAGTATCGTCAAAAACCATTTTTCTTGAACAAAACGACTGTTTCGTTGGAATGAAAAGAAGGTAGAGAGAGAGAAAGAGGGAGACGTAAAGGAAACACGGATTCGTAGAATCACATAAAGTTGTTGGACTGAAAGACCAATGCTGCTGCTGCTGCTGCTTGCTGTGCTGCTGAATGTACTAGACGTTTTTGCACGTTAAAAAATAGACGAGAAGCAAGCTCAGCAACAGAAAAAAAATTGTATACTTGTGTAAGTTTTTTATGGACGTATTTTAGCCAGCAATTTGGGTCTATAACAGCATGGATTTGGATTTATGAATGTATTTATGTCAAGTAAAGTCAATTGAATGTATACGTTGAACAACAGTCAATAAAAAAAAATTTGCTTCGCTTACTCGGCTTCTTGTCGTTATTCTGCACACTTTTTTGATAGTTTGTTCGTTTTTTTCTCTCTCTCTATTTTCCTCTTTTCCTTTTTTTCTTCCCTGTCGAGTGTCGATGTAGTTTGTACGTGTACCTTTGGATGATGACGATGATAATCAGACCGAGCATCATGATCACAACTGATGTGTACACAGTTGTGTGTTTTGGTGTGCTCGTGGTAATAAACCATAACAGTTTTTTTCTCTTGAATAGGAGGCGAGCAAGCAAGAGAAAGAGAGATTGACTTGTCGATTTGGCTAAAGTGAAAAAACGGGCAGTGGCAACAACAATAACAAACAACGTCGACAACGACATTTTATATAAAAATGATGATGAGAAGAAGAGATGGGATCAGTTTTTGGCAATAATAAAGTGGTACATTGGGTAGCGATGGTGGGGATTATTATAAGCCGGGTATAGCATTTACAGTAGCAACAGCAATTTCTAGAAAAGGGATATCAAAGCCAAAAAAAAACCCGAAGGATGTGAAAAAGAGAAGCGATGCAGAAACGGTGCCAGTTCACGTTACAACACAACTGTTGTATTTATATATACCATGTTTACTTTGCATAGAAAAGAATCAAGGATTTGTATTATTGTCATTGCTCTCCTAAACGGAATTGCCGCGTATTATTATTATATTTTCATTTTTTTGCTACTGTGCTGGTGTGGTGTGTGTAGGCTTTGTTTTTGTGTTGCTGCTGCTGCTGCTGCGTATTTTTTTCTAGACTTTTTGTACTTTGGTCGGAGGACAACGGCTTGGCATAAATGCATAAATTGTTGAAAAAATTAATCTGGACAGTTCCAAAAATGGACAGGGGAAATAGAACATGCGAAATGCAAATGTTTTGTAACAACGCCATCAACCCCTCCGCCTCCTAAATATTGAGCACACCACACACACATGCGAAGTCTGCAGTCACCGTTTAAAAATATTGAGGAAATGGCAGTTGAGAGATGATGATAATGGAAAACATTGGAAAATAATAAGCAAAGTAAAAGTAAAGGAATAAAAATAATGCGGTGACATACTTTTTTACCATTTTATTGGGAAATAATCCAATAAAGCATTCATTTTTCGAAAATTTGCAATAAATAGTTTTAATCGTTTTTTGGAAAGTTTGGCTATATGATATTAATATTCCATCAAGCTCACAAATAAAAGGTGTTTTAAAAATAGCCATGCTTATTAATTCCAGTTTCAAGAAGCATGAGTTGAGTGAGAAATATGATTCGTCGGAATTGGAAATGATGACTTCTGGGAAACTCCACTAGTGCCTGAAGGTCGCCTATTCAAGCTGACTAACGCTTTATTATTTTTATGCTCTTTGGAAGCTGTAGTAGCGGCAGCAGCGTTGCTTTGCTTTGCCAAAATAACAAGTCTTTCACTCTGACTGACTGACTGTGTGTGTGATGCTGATGGTGGTAATGACGCTTTTGCTCGCTCTTGCTGCGTTGCCAATTAGTTAGGTGACGGTATTTCACTTGGGCTGGCTGAAACCAGGTAAGCAGTTGAACTGCATGTTCACCACCTTAAGCTATATAGCTGCCCTAGTAGAAAAAGGTATTATTGCTCATTTTGCAGCTGAAATGTCCAGCGGTGAATCTTGATTCCAAGTAAAGAGCAAAGAAGAATCGACTTGGGTGAGTCGAGATTAAATTGCTCTTTCGGGGAATTCCTCTTTACAACAAACATGACTTTGTACCTATTAACTGAGCTGACTGATGATGTGAGTAAAAAAGATTGCATCTTTTTTTGGTTGAAAGCAAGTAGTGCGGCTTGGGAAGCGGTGAATCTTGATTCCAAGTAAAGAGCAAAGAAGAATCGACTTGGGTGAGTCGAGATTAAATTGCTCTTTCGGGGAATTCCTCTTTACAACAAACATGACTTTGTGCCTATTAACTGAGATGACTGATGATGTGAGTAAAAAAGATTGCATCTTTTTTGGTTGAAAGCAAGTAGTGCGGCTTGGGGAGATTCGTGTGAATTGCAAACATGAGAGATAAAAAAGGCTGATATTGCTGCGCTTCTGTTGCGGTTGCTACTTAAAAAAATCCAAGTGCCTGCTCTTGACAGGTGTGTTGTTATGTTCTCAAGTTGGACATGTTAACAGGGACGGACGGTTCTTTGTAATTTATTTTTTACAAATTGAAATAGGCAAACTGTATGTGAAAGTATTCAATTCGTCACTCCAAATCAAAGTTATGCTACTGCGTTGTTTGCTTGCAGTTCATTTGTAATCATTTTCTACAGAAAGGTTCATGAATATTTATGCATCTTGTTAAGTATGATTATGAACAACCAGATTCTATCCAGAAAAGAAAGCTGCGTGGTTGAATGAACGAAAATAATCATAGCTTTTTTATCGTTTTTCGTTCGTTCCCTTTTTTATTTACTGCTTTTTTAAAAATAAGTGGTGGATTTTTTTACAAATTGAAATAGGCAAACTGTATGTGAAAGTATTCAATTCGTCACTCCAAATCAAAGTTGTGCTACTGCGTTGTTTGCTTGCAGTTCATTTCTAATCATTTTCTACAGAAAGGCTCATGAATATTTATGCATCTTGTTGAGTATGATCATGAACAACCAGATTCTATCCAGAGAATAAAGCTGCGTGGTTGAATGAACGAAAGTAATCATAGCTTTTTTTATCGTTTTTCGTTCGTTCCCTTTTTTATTTACTGCTTTTAAAATAATAAGTGGTGGGGAAAAAGGTGCGTAGAAATAATAACGACTGGCATGATGTAGGGATATAGCATGGAACAAGAACGTGAGCGAAAAAAAACATGAACACTGAAACGTAATAAATAATAATTCAAAGTTGCGGCTGTGATGAAACCACCGAACTATAAAAAACATTTAAAAAATATGATGATTTTGTGACTTTTAATTTTGAAACACAGCTGCTTTATGGCATTAATACAGATCTTCTTGACTAAACTGCAAAAAGTGAATTTTTATGAGCATGTGAATACAATTTTTTATTTACTGCTTTTAAAAAAATAAGTGGTGGGGAAAAAGGTGCGTAGAAATAATAACGACTGGCATGATATAGCATGGAACCAGAACGTGAGCGAAAAAAAACATGAACACTGAAACGTAATAAATAATAATTCAAAGTTGCGGCTGTGATGAAACCCTGTACTATAAAAAGCATTTAAAAATATGATGATTTTGTGACTTTTAATTTTGAAACACAGCTGCTTTATGGCATTAATACAGACCTTCTTGACTAAACTGCTAAAAGTGAATTTTATGAGGATGTGAATACATTTCTTTATTTTACAATTTCAAAAATATTTCTGCGTGAAAAATATCTGTCAGGTAGTTTCTCAACGGGTCATCATGAGTCATGAAGATCATATAAAAATAGAGAATGCGAGTGAAACAGACTCCTGCTGCTGATAGACGTCCTTGAGGCTCTTTGCATTTTTACAACGGGTAATTATGAAGAAACACAATACTGAAAGGGAAAGCCGATGAGATTAATTCGTGGGGTGCTGTTAGCTGAGAAAATCAAACGGCAACAGACGGCGACGAAAATCAGATTCAGGTGGTATAGGAAAGATTACTTTATGATGAAGGACGGTTTAACGGTTGAAAAAGGTAAAAGTAGAATAAAATATGGAAGGAGACAGAAAGAAGAAAAGAATTGATAAGTGTAGCGAATTTTCTTGGTACGACCAAAACTCATTTCATATTTTTTGAAAGTATATTCATTAATCTTTGCTAGATGCATTCAGTGTTTCTAGCTAGGTGTTTGAAGACTGCTTGAACTCCCATTGGAAAACACGAGAACAGTCGTAACATTTACGATCTTATCTGCTCTTTGCGGATTAGTGCAGAAGAAGCGAACTCCATGAACTTGCCAAATATTCCGGCGGATGGTGTGATGCGATGATAAAAATGTTGAGTTTTCAAGAAATAATACACTCTAAATTTATCGTGGTCTCCAATCACTGTCGTCACCGTCGTCATCGTCATCATAATTATCATTATATTGTCGAGGATGTGTAAAATTACTCTCTTAATGGATTCAATTCACACTAAAAGTCAAGTGGAATAATAACTATTACTATTACTTGTAAGGAGAAACCTCACTAATCGTTTTGTTGGTTTTTTCATTTCGGTAAGAACAATAAGATTAATGAGTTGAAATAGAAGGACAATACAGTCGTAAAA
>JAANSP010000171.1:0-27813 GCA_036850745.1 Homidia socia
AAATACAATATATAGCGCTCTAGTATACAAGCAATTTAGGTGTATATAATAATAATGTTCTCTCCTACTATTTAAGTGTATATTTCTCACTTCACCTACCGAAACATCCTGGCTCCCAAGGAATTGCACGGCAAACGTCTCACCCTCGAGGGCATTCAAAATCTTCATGGAGTACTTGAGTTGCCCCGCTTCAAATAAAATAGCTCCAAAGGGGTTTTCAAAGACGGGAGAAAACACGGCAAAGCATCTCTTCTCCTGAAAGGTAGAAAATATATCGTTTTCTGTCCCACTTTCCACACACAGACACCTTGCTACCATAATTCTTGTCGGGGAAAACTCGTGTTTCCTCCAACAATCCACATACTACTGGAGGAGGTATCAAGGATTAGGGAATGAAAATATATGCTTGTACAGGGAAAATTTAACAACTTGTGCAGTTACCTATTATGTGTATAATATCAATGATGGCGGTGCTGTCGACGCCACTACACTGCACGGTTATAAATACAATCATTGAAATAACAAGAATGTAAGGAGATTTGTATTTTGAGAATAAACCAAACTTATGCTAACAACAAGAGCCCTTTTCTAGAATTTATATCATGGCGCATAACCTCTATTATTATTATTATCATCACATCGTCGTAATGGTACATGCACAAGTGCAGTAGATTTTAGTTTAGTTGCTAAATGGAAAGCAAAGTAGTTTATTGTGCGACGACGATGAATGAATGCATGTTCTGCTGAACTGGCCGACAAAGCTTGACACCACATTAGCCATAAATTTTTAATGAATGAGAGTACATTAGAGAAGAGTAGCACACATTGAATGGTATAACTTTTGGCCGTTTGTTAATAAATTGCAGACGCTTGTTCTTATCCCACTATATCACAAGTAAACTGCCTTTCTCAAGCCCAATTAGCAATAAACTACAACCAAGGCGAAAAGTGTGCTTTTGTGAATGGATGGATGATTTAACCTCTCGAAAGTTCAGAAATCCTCTCTCTCTCCCGCTTTCCCTGTTCCACTCTTCTCTCCACGATAAATAAAACCTTTGTGAATTCAAAATGATTTTGAAAGCATTTAAGTACATATGGTTAAGTTTTTGTGTTGCGCTTGCTTAAGTACATTCTCAGACTCAAAGCAGTAGTGGTGGACGATACAATTTTATGTTTTTGTGTGTTGTTGTTGCTGTACTTGCTCCTCTCAAGGGACTTGAGCGCACC
Organism: Homidia socia; assembly: GCA_036850745.1. NCBI lineage: Eukaryota > Metazoa > Arthropoda > Collembola > Entomobryomorpha > Entomobryidae > Homidia > Homidia socia. The sequence continues at coordinate 1,228 of JAANSP010000171.1, forward strand.
CATATAAGGATCTACAAAGAAATGTGTGAAAGATAGAAAAGAGATTCCAAAATGCACCTCCGGGTAAAAGGTTCTTCTACTAGGTAGGCAGGTAGGTAGAGAAGCTACGACTACAAACTACAACGATGAGAGTCATGGAAGAAAATACTTATCCTAGTTTATACTTCCATTAAGCTCGTTTGCGAGAAATAAAAATTGTTTACGGAGACGGCGATGTGTGTTATGTGTTTTTTTCTCCTAACTTTACTTTATTCTCCCGTCTCCGCTACTTTCTCTACAACTCGGTAAAAACTTTACACTATGCACAACATATTATACATGGGTACATATGATATTGTACATGGAGCGAGGTAAGAGCATTTGCTTGCTGTAATAAAAAGACCGATTAACGACTTTTAAAACTTTAAAACAGTGTTATGTTATAAAATACGAACTATGCTTCAAGCGAGTAGGTGACGCAGTTGTATTTTATGTACTCGATCCTAACAAAGCGCAAACTTCCAAAATGTGTATAATGCTGCGCGATGTAGTACAGTTCAAGCGAGCGACGAGCAGCGAGTTAAACAACTTTCTCTACATAATATTACTAGTCTCACGGCAAATAACATTTTATTGTAAAGCTTGTCTTGTGTTGTGTGTTCAATGGTATTAAACGTTCCTTAAAAAACGAGGTCATCGACGTTTGTCAAGTCTGAGTTTAGAAAACGGCACGCAACATCTTATTATCAAATTGTGAAGAGTTTCTTATCCCAAACTCCATCAACACTTTTTTCTCTTCTTATCCTTCTTCTCCAACAGTTTATAAATCGACATTCAGGTAATTGAAAAGCGTCTTCTGGTCGCTTCAAAGCAGCTAAATGGATTAGGCAATAGGGCACTAGAGGACTATTCTTTGCTATGCTCAATATTATATTGATTGCATCAGTTGGCTGAAGAAATCATTTTTTTCTTCTTCAAACACCAACACCCCAGATGCCAATCATTTATATGGATCACTAAAGGATTTAACTTTACGTAAGCTCATTTTCCAATCTTTGTCATTTCGTACCATCTAAAAAGAAAGGAAAACTGGGAGACTAGCTTTTTTGTTAAAATAAAATAACAACCAAAGAAGAAAAAGAAAATCCAGTTTTTGCCTTTTCAGACCCATGTCAAAGGCATCTTCTAACGTCAACCACAAAACTGAAATATCAAAAACAGTGGGGATTACTCTTCCTCCTCAAGCCTCTTCACAACTGTCTGTTTGAGTTTCGCTTCATTCATGCTAGAGTTAATATAGAATGGTGTGGCAAGTTATGAATGCATATAATATCTAGAGGTGTGTACATATATGCCTACTGAAGAATAGAATGAAAAGTGAAAGCTATGTAGCTAGAGACAGCAAAGGACCCAATTCATTTTGAACGTACTACTTCAAACGTGAAACCATACTATAATAAATAGAGATGTTTTTTTTCTGTCTGTGTGATGCATGTATTTATAAGGTTATGATTTTGCAGATGTGCATGGTATTGTTCTATTGCTGATAATGATGATGATGACTTCATTCATGCTAGAGTTAATATAGAATGGTGTGGCAAGTTATGAATGCATATAATATCTAGAGGTGTGTACATATATGCCTACTGAAGAATAGAATGAGAAGTGAAAGCTATGTAGCTAGAGACAGCAAAGGACCCAATCCATTTCGAACGTACTACTTCAAACATGAAACCATACTATAATAAATAGAGATGTTTTTTTCTGTCTGTGTGATGCATGTATTTATAAGGTTATGATTTTGCAGATGTGCATGGTATTGTTCTATTGCTGATAATGATGATGATGTGTGTGGTACAAGTTGAAAGTTGGAAAAAGTAAAATGCTGCTGATGCTGATTCAGTTGAGTGCTCCTTCCTCTACTTTTATACTCTCCAAGGCAGAGAGAGAGACATACCTCGAACGACAATAGAAATGATCTATGAGATGCATGACTGTGTCTGTACGCTTTATGAATACATTATATGGCCGCCCGCATGTAGTTTGTCATGTTATGTGAAAACGCGAAATGGGATGAGGAATAAGAGTGGCGTGGGGAGGAAAGAGCTCATAAGTGGAGGACACATACACACGCGGAAACAAATAGTTTTTATGAGACTTTGTTAGACAACCATGGGAAAAAAGGACTGGTTTAGGTTTTTAGCCCTGGAATTTTGCCAACGGGCTGTTGGTTCTTCCACGGTGCTCTTGTTCTTCTTTCTTACCTCAGAGTCGCATTCACATATGGATGGAGTAAATTTGACTTGGAAAATACAGTCTTCATTGGAATCCTTAAGATATATGGACTTTTGTTTTGAGTCAAATGGGCAAAAAAGCGTGTCTGAAGTTCCATTGAGCATAAGTTCCCCTTGTAAATTGTGTATCCTGTAGCCGGGAGAGCACGTTGTGTGTCCCTCAAGAAGTCCTGCAGTGGCGTAGAAAGAAAGAAAGAACGAGGTACAATTACACATAAACCTTACACATTTCCAGTACACACACATTCCCATTCTTTTATGGGAAAATAATGACTTTTGCAAACCCTTTCCAATATTCGAGCATTTATTACTTGTTTCTGGCAATAACAATTTTAATTTAAAGCAGTATATTTTATTGCCTTTACAGCGGTGAGCCTTTCCTGCTTGGAAAATGTTAATAGAGAACACGTTTGGGAAAATTTTATTTTCATTCTGCATCACAATCCAGAAAAGAATTCTTCCTGTCCATTTTAACCTTTTTGGAAAAGGAGGTCGCAAATTCATGCATGAGTTTGTTTAGAGCTAGGTGACATTTATGGGGCATATGGAAATAATATACAACATACAATTCTACTGACAAAGTATAAAGTCAATGGTTAAGATCTTGTGAAACTTCTTTTTTTAATCAGTTTTCAAATAAAGTTTGTCCGTTAAATAACTACAATATGTTTAGTAATATTGTAATTTAAAAAATCGATGACAGCTGACGTCAGCTCTACACTGGATGCTCTACATGATCTTTTATGTCTCTTCGATTATTTCCGAAAAAAATTAATAATCGATTAAATGTGTTCATGCATAAATAACGCATAAAACACAACTGCATGCTCAAAAACTTTCACCAGTTCCGTTCTACAAATGCGTCACAAGAACAAACACTCAACTTGTAATTTATTCCTAAACATATTTGGCCAATTCTAATCGGTAAGTACTCTTTTATCAGCGCTGCCAACAATAAAACCCGATGAAAGATGCTTGTTTTTCTTGCTGTTGTAAAGACATAGAGCTGGTGTTTGCTTTCGGAGAATGTCGACCAACTTTTAAGCAGTGGAGTGCTTTCACCTAAAAAAAACTATTCTATTTCTGTGCGATGAACACTTGAGTTACATCTCCAAACATTTATCAGCATATTACCGACACCGGCAAACAACAAATACATAAATAAGCATACAAACATGCATCCTACATCCTACAACGAGTAAAGTATAGGAAACGTGTCTTTTCATAAAATATTGCGATTTCCTTTTTAGATCTCAATAGCGGCATCAGCTTCGGGAATGTGATTTCCTCCAAAAGTAGAGATATTGCAAAATGTGTTATGTTGACGCTTTCTTTGCTAGTAGTATTGAAGGGACCAAAGAAAATTAGCATATCACGTGACTGGATTTCGTGATCCCGTGTAATTTTCACGGATTTACAACATTGATTTCCTCTTTTATATTTCCTATTACACTTCAATCCAACAAAATCTTTTTTATCTACTACACTACTACTGATATTTCGCGGTCCGACTGCCTTACAAAAGATTAGAAAGTATTTGTATAATAAATTATGTATTTGTGTATCTGACGGAACTGGAGAATATTAACAAGCAGAGATGCATAATTCAGAGCAAAACGAACAAGGTTATATATATGCCGTGATATGACCAAATGGGAATACTTTTTCTCTGTTCTGGTCTGTCTCTGTGATTTTAGTAGAGATGATCATGCTTATCCACCAAACTAACCTTCCCACACCAAAGTTTTGTCTAGCTTGCTTGTTTGTACTACTACCAACTTGTCATTGATGTGGGCATGCATAATTCGTGGTGTGTGAAAATTGGGAAAAGTTCATGGTTTATTTTTCGCTTTGGGAAGAGCAGTAAATGAGTTTTTGTTTGTGAAGCTAGACTATAGAAGGTAGAAAGTATGGTTGAAAGTACATGCTTATTATTAATCAAAAGATGTGTACTTTCACGGTATATTCTCATTAGGATCATGAAATATGTATGCATGTACCTACCTAAGTAGACATAAGCTGCAAAGATTATTATAACGCCAGTACAAATTAAGGAAATGAAAATATCAAAGAGCAAGTTTTACCCGCAGTGTGAATTTTGAACGATGGTATTCTATCTAAAAACTTCAAGACCGGGTAGAGGGATTCCAATCTGAGGGCTGATCATTGTCACAGGAGGTCCTCTGCCAAAATTGGAAGGCATCCCGGTAGAAATCTGTGACCCATAGGACTGTATAGGCTGTTCAGTGATCACTTCGCCCATCGGGACGGATGAGAACGAGGTATGCTCTTCCGGTCGGTACAGCTTTGCATAGTTTGCCTGCTGTCGTTCGAAATCCTGCAGAACTATTATTAGGGAAAAGAGAAAGAGGAGAAAAAAGTGAGCGCAACTTGTAATTACTGTTATTGCGGAAAGCATACCAACTAAGCGGTAATTAGAAAGTGGCAATTGCGCTTGCCAATATGTCGCAATACGGCAAACATTTTATTATAATGAATTGCCACATAAAAGCATGTTTTTACGAGGCTACAACAGTAGCCAAGAAATTATGGAAGATGGTCATTAGCATAAATTCCAATGGAAATCGAATGCAAATAATAATAATAATAACATGTATTCCATTCCAAGTGAAGAAACAGGAAACGCTTGTCTGTGATTACCTGCAGGATTACGCGGGTAATAGGGATCCGTCATCTCAATATTGTTCTGCATCGTGCGTCAGCTACAGCACAGCTGCTGCTGTGTTACTTTGTTTGTAATTCAAATGTCTGCTGCTGCAAGCACCAACAACGTTGTAACAGGAAACGTCCAAATATGAAGATATTTTTGTATGCTTGTATTTATGGATTCCTTGTTAGTATGTGTTTTTCTCTTTTTTCTCTTGCTCCAGGAACTGTATACGGTATTACGGTAACAATTCAATAGGAATGTCAATACCAATCAGCGCCAGCAGTTGCCCTTCTACTTTCACTCAATATGCTCACTTGTGTGTGTATAGTTTAGGCTAGACACACTTTTTATCATGGCGTTTTGAATGTTTACTACTCTGCTGGTACATACACAAAACCAGTAATAGAAACATAAAAGTCTAGGTAAATATTTTTATTTGCATTCAATTTAAATAAATGCGAGTTCTGATTTGTTTGCAAATAAATGTGCATCACCAGCAGATTTTGTATTCTAACAAGTGTACATTTATTGCCACATCACATGAAAAGTTGTGGCATTATTTTTGTTTTATTCAAATTACAGTACAGTTACAAAACATTTGTTGTACTGTCGCTTGCAATATTATGCAGTTGAAAAGAGACAAATTGGCACAGTATACAGTGTCAGCTAAAATAACCTAACCTGACGGGCTTTGCTATCTCGTTAAAACTTGAATAGCTATCATCATAATTGTAGCATTGATGGCACATAAAAGTAATACCATCATCAATAGTTTAAAAAACTACTAATTGCAATGTTTGCAAAACAATGTGCTATTAAAAGGAAACTGTAGCATTTTCGAATGTTTATATTTCTTTCTCAATTGTGAGCAAACCAATGCAATCCATAAAGTTTAAATTGGGATAAACAGCACCACTTTCTAGCATGTATCATTAAATCATTTTTTCCTATAATTCCATTTTTCCATCGACCTCACGCTCTTTAATATACCATCACAGTATGAGTGGTTGACGAGGATTAATCGTCTTTCTACTTTCACTAGTGTTTTATATTACTTTCACGTCATACTGCACAACAACAACAACAAGAGCAAGAAAAGTGAAATCACTTTCACTCTTGTCCTGCCAGTCTGTCTTTTTGGAATATAATAATAATATTATGTACATGCATTTACCACTGACACTCACACACTGTTAGTATTTTTAAGCCTATTATCCTAGCTCCAACGAGACACAAAAGTGCTAGTTGAAAAGAGTATATTCCTTTAACAGTTTTATGAACCATTCGACTGTTCCAGCTGCGTTTGTTGCTACAACTCGACTTTATTACATTCACACTACTTTCTCTCTTGCACGACAATCTGTGTAGTATATGGACTTTCTACTACTCTGTTTACCAGTATACGTCATCACCTCACCACCACTTTTTCTCCCTCTCTCTCTCACGCTCGTTCACTCGCTCTGTTTATCATTAACCCGGTATGGTATGATGATGATATAGATTTAATATTAAGCAATTTTCACGGAAGAGTTATGACTTGTTCACTTGCTCCAACCACTTTCCATAATGCCCATTTTCCGTGTGCTGATGACCATATTATCAAGATGTGAAGGAGGCATGTTGCATTTTTTCTCTCTTGTCGTAATGTGTATTGGCACCACTGCAGCTGTAATATCCATAGGCTTTTCACCAAGCCTCCATCTATTCTTTAAATGTAAAAAGGAAACCTTTCACTTGCCTAAAAGCTTTCAATCACTTGTACGATGCTTCTTCTCACACTCTTATTGTTGGTTTTATTTAAACTATTTTTCACCCTTGTCAAGAGAAGCTTAGCTTTTTCTAGCTTTCTTACGTAATTTCACTTTGAGAAGTGGAGGAGGAGAAAAACTTTTAAACGAAAAAAACATCACATTGACGTATCCTGTCTTTAAGGTAACTTGTGTGTCAACCCTGTGTACTTTTTTTGCTACATGTTGAGAGGAAAGCACTGAAGCAAAACTGTGACGAGAAGGACAACTTCTTCTGTCTACCCGTCTCTTACTGGGCTGCTCCAGTTAGTGAACGGGTCGCTCCTTTCTGCCACGAGCAAAAACACAATTTTGGTAGGTAGGTATATAAATTGAAAGGCTTGAGGAAAAACCCGTGTGCTAACACACGAGCAGTAAAATGTAGTAGTAGTAGAAGAAGTGATAGTAATGCCGTATTTTGTTGTTGTTGGTGAAGGAGAAAACGCTAGTGACTTGTATACATCTTGAGTCTACACAGCTCTAGAGACTTGAGACTGATGTTAGTTCAAGAAATAAGGAAAGGGAGTTTTTTTCACACGGCTTGTACAACACTACCTACCTACACGTACCTAAAAATGTATTTTGATGAAGAAGAGAGGGAATGAGTTGTGTTTTTGCTGTTAGGAAAGTGTGTGTGCGGCTAGGAACATGCATGTATGCTGTGCACTCTCAATGAGTTAGCATCATTGGCGAAATGCACAGTACGTAGGTATGTCTTTATATAATGCTGAAAATTACTGTGCGGTGGTGCTTCGTTGGAAAATATATTATTATTATTATTATTCTACTATGGAACTGCCTATGACTATATCTTTTGTTCTGATGTTTACAGCTTGTTTCTGCCATGCTTTCTTGGTGGTTGTACATTTTTCTCTTTATGAACATTGTGTGTGTGTGTGCTACAACCTTGTTATAGAAATGATGATCCTGCTCTCACTCTTTGATTTAACTTACATACATAATATTTTATTATATTGAATGAATGTGGTGGTGGTGGTGGCAAAACTTGTAAATGGGGGAGTATGTGCGAACTCTCTCTCGCCTTTAAAAAATATAACGTGTAGCCGGTATGCTTTTCGCCTAGTTTCGGAAAACCCATCTGTGTTCCAACTGGAAAGAATGCATAGGTTGCTCCGAGCAAACGTTAAGAAGAGCTCTGGCATTACATATTATACGGTAGTGAATCAGCAGAAGCAGCAAAAGCATAGAAGAAGGATACATTGCTTTCTCTTTGCCGTTTAGAAAGTGCAGACGAGTTCTATTCACAGATGAGAGCATACACAACGCATAGGAGTATTCCCAATCCCACATGCAACAAAGCTGATTTTCAGACATTGCACTTGTTCTTATTATGTAGTTTGAGCCTAGACATCTTCTCTTTGCTGAGCAACAAAAAGATAGTGAAAGCTGCGAGAGCAGCGATCGATACCTTTTCCTATCTCTGCAGCAGTCGTTTCAACATCCACAACAACAACAGCAGCAGCAGCAGCATCAGTAGTAGTAATAGTTACTCTCCTATAATAGAGAATTGATCCAACGAGTACATTTCCATTACCATGCATGTAACAAAGTCCGTATGAGTGTTGGGATGATGAAAAAAATGGGAAAAAACCTGAACAGATTTTCTGTCTAAATTTTCTGAAGAAACTAGATACATTTCAGATCATGACGATCACCATCATGGATTTGGAAAAGTTTTAGCCTATAGAACTGCTGGTGCTGCTAACTGACATTATAATGGAACGAGAGATTAGAATCACAACTCTTCACTAGCTGCTACCATGATACTTAAAACCAACCCACTACCACTTCACCTTAACCAGTAGTCACACCAAATAATAACGAGAAGGCGAAGCCGTTGAATTACAATTTTAACGTGCTCATTCCCACGTAGTTGTTATTGTACCTAGAGAAAGGGAAAAAACAGGGATTGAGCTAGTGGTGGCGGTGTGTGGTTGTGATTACAAAAAATGGCAGAGAAGATTGCAAAAAAAGAGAAAATAAATGTATGAGTTGTTACTGATCTGGAGAGTTGAGAAAGTATTACAGACAGACATCAACGTGAACTGGCATCTTGTTATTTTTATTATTATCGTCCACGTGAATTAGATGCCTTGTTCAAATAAGCCAAGAAAACATTGTAAAAGCTTGATTTTTTTGTTGAGAAAATTGCAAAATGAAGATAGAAGGAGCACAGTATACAGTTGAGTAAACGAATAAATATTTTACTTACAAGCTTATAGGGATATAAAAATTATATGAATTTGTTCTCTTTTTTTCATTTTGCACTTTTTCATCTTCTCCATTAAATCAATGCCTTTTCTCTAGAGAAATTGCTCACATGCAGAAGAAATGTTCTTTTTACAAAAAAGGCAAGTCATTAAGTATGTTTTCTTAAAAAGGATGTAACAGCCATAGTTGTGTAAACACAATTTTAAATTCCAAGCAGCACACTCCACTATCTTATTTATTTTTCCGTTTTTTTTCTCCTTCTGCGCGTCTTTTTTCAAATCATTTTCCACTTACCTATCCCCAGTCAGCATAACGTCATCATCATCATCATAAGGAAAACTTATTATGTCTCATCTATTTTCTGTGTATTCTTTGCGTGTGACTGGGAATCTATGGGCGAGAAGTCATCATCATCATCATAAGGAAAACTTATTATGTCTCATCTATTTTCTGTGTATTCTTTGCGTGTGACTGGGAATCTATGAGCGAGAGAGTGAGGTGGGCCATAGTAAAAAAAAGGAATAAGGTATTAGCACAATTTTAGAAGAATTTGCACACAGAATGAAATATTTAGTTCACACCTACTCTGAAAAAACTTTTGAATCCAGTTTTGGTTTATCTTTCTGCCTCTTTTGTGTACTACAAAAGAAAAGGAGTGAAAAAAAACTTTTGAATCCAGTTTTGGTTTATCTTTCTGCCTCTTTTGTGTACTACAAAAGAAAAGGAGTGAAAGAGTTTTCCACGATGATATTTTATACTGAATCGCTGCTGCAGAAAAACTCATTCTACCCATCCACTTACATTCATTCTTTCACCTACTACGTTTTGATTCACCAAGCGCTTTTTTACTCACATCCTTCCAACTTTATTGACGATGAAAAACATTGTACCTACACTTACAATAATAAACAGGAAATGCTCAGCATTCATGATGATGATGGAGAAAGCAGCAGCGGAATTGAATTCAGCAATGATTACATAGTGGCAAAATTATGTTAGCAACTTTTGAAGAGTGAAGGTGGGCGTTGTTGCTTATGATAATCAGGAAATGTTTTAACTGACGAAAAGTGCTCCTTCTCTCTCTTCTTGACTGAGTAAATTACGGGGAAAGAAGACCTGTTTGGTAGGTACGTGGGTATATGCATGTGATGTATTCCAAAATATCACTGCCTTCGTTTTCTTTCATGGGACAATTTATATGTTGTAAGGAAGGTTCTCGCATAAAACTATGCTATGACCATACTAAAATATCAATGCCGGTCTTGCAGAATTTCACATTATGAATGATTGGATGATGCCAAGACACAATATAGCCATCAGCACAAAAGCACATAGAAAAAGGAACTCTTACAGCTCCATTCGCAGGGCAAAAGCAAAGCATACGTTGTCCGTTGATGAGTTAAAAAATCTGTACAAAACGCAACAAAGCAAAAAGCCAAAGAGACATGTTAAGAAAGTGGAAGAGAGAAGCAAGTATAAGCATGTTATTATTATTCTTATTATCCACAAAACATATACATACCTGCCATCAAGTCCTTTGAGTAAAAGCAAGAAAATTGCAAGCTTCATAAAAACAAATAATAGCAATGTAATAAAGCTTGGAGGCAGTTCATGAAACGAATGAATAGTAGGTAGAAAATATACATAGAGCCATATAATAGTTAAGTAGATTGTCTCAAGTAGAACGGGTACTCACAAGTCCATGGACAACTACTGACGCATAAGAAGGCTGAAATCTGACAATGAGAAACGGTACACGTTGCCCGGAATAAAGCTATACGTTAAAACGAATGAGCATACATACATCCAGGTAAATATGACATAAATTTTATGAAAACATGTCCCATGTCCATACTTTAGTACAAAACGCCCTTATTGCTGCATAGCTACAAGCAAGCAAGCAGTGATAAAAGAACCGGGGGAATACATGGAATGGGATTGAATCAAAAAGCCTTCAAGAAAAGAAAAAGTCTAATGACCACCTTTTGTGCAGAGCTACTACACACAACCTTTTGAAAAACACGAATAACATCAATTAACTAGGTACCTGATGACGATAACAAGTTTTTAAACTTTGTGGTTGTGGGTTAGCCTTAAAAAAGAAGTACGACATAAAAACAGCATGTGTTTGAGTAGTGTTGCAAAAATGGCAGTAAAATGAACTATACGCTTTGCTTTTGCCAAAGAGAGTCAAATCCAAAAATAGTAAATCTGAATTAAAGACATATTTCAGTTGAGGGGCTTATATGTGCTTGCAATTTCTCAAATCCAATGCTCATTTCAAAAGTTGTCCCGTTTCACGGCCCTATAAACGTATGTATGTCTATGTGTATAAAATTGTAGGTATTCTGGTGAAAAAATGCTTCTAGACACAAATGTATCATTTATTTGTTCACAGTCCAGTGAATCCCTTCTCTGATATATACTTTGATGAAAAATTATTGGGAAAAGGAGAAATGAAAGGAATAGAAAAAAAGAGGGAAAAAATCTCACATTTATTTTGCCATCCGTGCCATTTTGACTTTTACAATAAATATATAGTCTGTTTTGCTTTCTTATGGCTTGAAGAAATCTGAGAAATGGGTGGGTTTTGTGTATATTTATTTACATTACAGCGGATATTTGTAAAGAGGTAGACGTGTATCAATTGAATATTATTGAAAAAGTACCCAGATTTTGAAGGATCCCTTCGTTGGAGGAGCAAGTGAGCCACATTTTGTTTTTTCCGTTCGCGACATGCCTTTCAGATTCAAGGAAGCACTACACGATATGTTGCCTAGTGCGTTTACACAACGTTGCTGCGCCTCAGCGTGTATTCAATACACTGCTGTGAAGGACAACAGCAGCAGCAGTAACGCAAGATTGAGAGAAAGAAAAATGAGAAACGGAATATTTTGAATTTTTTCCATCAATTTTCTTTGCATGTGCCCCTTTCCTTCTCATCTTCATTTCTGATTTTCCTACAATATTACTTTTAGGAATTTTCTTTGCAGAACGGTCTCATCATAAAACAGGCGGTTATGTATGTAGCCAGTCCACTTGCTACAAGGAAAGTAAAGTTTGTGTCTAGTGTCTGCTCCGTCTTGTTTTGCAATAAATAAACCTATTTGCATAGGGAAAGTAAATTTATCCACTTCTTGGAATCTTGTCGCTACTGTTATTGTAACTAAAGCATAACTCGAATACGATATAGGAAAAAAATGAAAAATGTGAACAAGACAAAATTAGTACTAAACATATGGGTAGAGGAGAAGCACATAATAAAACTTGGAATCCAAGTCTTGGATTATGCCTGAATACCAGTAATACACAAGCAAACATTTTTCTGCTACATAAGTTTCCTGCTGTTTCATAGAAAAATATCTCAAAATGTCAATTTTGAAATATTATACAAATTCAATTCTGGCTCAGCATAAATCGCCATTTTGCAAAAGTATTGAAATCATAAATGATGCAGTAGTTAATTTGTTTTCGAAATTCTACAAGTTTGACGACGGAAATTTGAGTTATTTTTGATGGTGTCTTTTCATCTCGACAACACTACTTGTAAAGTAAAGTTACAATTTGGAGTAAGGTTTTGCAAAACTCGAAGGTGATTTTTTTACTTCCAAACAATTCAAGAGTTACAAGTTGTGTGTCTCTCTCTCACACACAATCTATTTACATCACAAAATTCCAACAATTGCTTTTTATAAAGCACTATATAGCCAACAAAACGTCTTCTAAACAGCCTCCATTTAAATCCTTTGAATTCTCTTGACTTTCATGAAGAATGGAACATTTCCTCAATGTGGCCATATTCTGATCACATTCCCATTCATTCGAGTTTGAACGACCTGGCTTATCTGTCGTTATGTATGCTTCATTATACAGCAGTTTCGGTTGATAGCATGGAAAAGTTTACAAGTGACAGAAGCTTTAAGCCCAAAGGCATTTGGAGTCTGAATTTGTCCAACGTATAAATCCTTCTTGAATGTTATTGCACGAGAGAAATGGGTAAAAAACCAAGTTGGCAAAGAAAAAATGGCAAAATAGCGTCTTCTTGAACGTGCCCGACGAGCTAAAGGTTGTTTCGTTTCAGGATAATAATAGTAATTACTTGTTCTTTACAGTTGAGCTGTCATTCAGTAAACCTATTTTGATCTTGTTGACTACCACAATAAGGAGCAACTTTCTGATCTTTAGAGGTACCCTCTGCGACCCATTTTGAAACTCAAGTAGAGCTGTATATCGAGCTGGATTAGGATAGGTAATTTCGATTTGTTCACTCTCATTTGTATCCTTTAACGATGACACAAAGTATACGCACATAACATGTATTTCACAAGTGGAGACAACGCTCATCGCATATTTTGGTGGAAAGAGCCGTACTTTTACAACACACAGTAATTGAATCTTTTACTTGAAACTTATGATGATGAAACAACATTGAGTCAGCATGTTATATATGTTGGTAGGTATATTACATGTCAAGTCAGGTGTCGTGCTATGTGCCATCCCATTGACTACCCAGGTGGTCGTGCTAGGCTGGACGTAGTTGCAATGCTCCATTATTGCGTACAATTTATTAAGCAATTTATTCATAAAGGCTGCAATTAAATTTAGGGAACAATGGGGTTCCAAATGACTCTTATAAAAAAACTATCATTGGGATAAGGATTAACCTAAATTATTGTGTATTTTTTAGATTAAATTGATGCCAATAACCGAGAACTAAAGCCTCAGATAAAATTTACGAACCATCCCATTGACTACCCAGGTGGTCGTGCTAGGCTGGACGTAGTTGCAATGCTCCATTATTGCGTACAATTTATTAAGCAATTTATTCATAAAGGCTGAAATTAAATTTAGGGAACAATGGGGTACCAAAGGACTCTTGTAAAAAAATAAAAAAAACTATCATTGGGAAAAGGATTAACCTAAATTATTGTGTATTTTTTTAGATTAAATTGATGCGAATAACCGAGAACAAAAGCCTCAGATAAAATTTACGAATCACTATTATTTTATTACATCGCTCAACGGGTAAAATAACAAACATAACAATTTAGTTCCGTCATCCCTTCATCAAAGTAATGTAAAGTATTATGTATCGTTAAGTATACGATTCACAGTCAAACAGTAGTTCATAGTTCCGTCATCCCTTCATCAAAGTAATGTAAAGTACTACGTATCGTTAAGTATACGATTCACAGTCAAACAGTAGTTCATGCGAAAATAAATGGAAATTGCAAAGAACATTATACGCATCCGGTTTAGCAAGCTTTTGTACATAGCCCCAATTTTTTCACACAGACTGCACGACTGCACACTTGCTTGTCGTAAAAGATCAGTGGACATATAACGAGAGCTTTATTTCTGACCAGTAATGGTAATGATGTTCAACGTTTTTTCTTAGTGTTTTTGAAGATGCTGGTCTTTTTTTACGATACAAAGGGAACCATTGAATGTTATACTGGCAGACACAAATGCGCAGTAAACAATAGCATATATACAATCCTTTACCTAAATATTTTCCGTTTCAAAAAGGAAACGAATTATCTGAGGTACTTTTGATGTTTAGGACAAGCACGGAATTCTATCCCACTTATGGTGCTACTGCCGTTCCACTCTATAAAAGGAGCAATAAATCGACATCAAAGATATCTCCTTGATCGTAAGGAGTTGAGAAGAAGCGTGGTTGAAACATAATTACCTATGTGTATCTACATTGCCCCATTCGGAAATAAAGGAGATTCCAGCAAAATGGGAAAATCCTTTCGGTTGAACAGAACTAAAATCTAAACTTTTCACTTTGCTGAACAAGAAAATAGAATTAACTGCGTTGCTGAAACGTTACACACACAAGAGCAAGGGAATGTACAAATAATGGAAGAAAATATATAAGTATCTGTGTGAAATAAAAGAGCACTCAAGCATTTTGTATTGAATACAAAACGCTAGCATCAAGATGTAGATAGGTAAATACTGCGGGAAAAGCTGAACGGGAATTGATTCTTATTGGGCTCCATTGTCATAAAAAATAAAAACGATAATAATGAAGAAATTGTTTGAAAAAACACTTATTAAATTGTATTTAGGTATATATTACGTTATAACCAGAAATAAATTTTGCCACGCAATTTGTATGCCTTGAGACTATCGACTTTATTAAGGAATGCAAAGCAAACTCCTTTATAATTTTGCCATGGACGTCCGTCCGTACGTATACGCTTTCGAAAATTAAATTCTGGTTTTGGTAATCGACTACTGATGTTCATATGTAGCTTGGCTTAAGTCCGTTATTCAGCCAAATCGTTCAACGGCAACCGTTAGAAACCACGCTACTTCGAATTTCGTAACTAATGGCAACAATGATGTAATACATCAATCGACAGATCTTTGATCACTGATTATTATGGGGCAATATATTGAAATACTACGTCACGGTATCAACGCCATGAGAATTTCAAATCGCCACTTAACGCTAAAAGGCATAAGGTGTATCGATCGAAAGGCCTCTATCTGCTGATATGACTACCTTCCTAATTGTTACCATTCACACTCACACTCATTCACAAGATTTTTACAAGTTTTATTATACCTATTCAAAAAGCGATAGTATTCAAATTAATGATTTTATTTTGTCGTCTGTCTGTTAGTCTGTGATCAAGACTATTTCGGCTCCGGGGTCAAAGGAGATATGTGGGGGTAAAGATCACTCGCATGCATTTTAAATGACCAAATGTTTTATTGTCGATTCCTTTAGAAAGTTTTTAAACGACCATTTTTTATAAACTGAGTATAGGCCCAATGTCAACCGGTTGTTATTTATCAGGAGTATTATGTGATTGACAATGGCGGACAGTTGCAGATGGTGATCGGAGAGTATTTAGCCTATCATTTATCTTCATCATGAACACTTTATGAAGTTGATCATCGTGATTTTACATTAATTTCTTTATTTAAACATCATAACTACTAACACGTATGAAACAAATTTGGAAAGAGTATGAATTACGCATCAACTTTTTGTGAAAATAATAACAATATTGAAATTCTCTTACAAGTAAAACTTTTGAGGGTATTCATTAATAAGTAAAGAAGAAGTGGAATAAAAGAATCTCATACGTGGGCGAAGTTGTGTTGTACAGACAGACCTCATTCATGTTGTGTAGTGTCAAGCGTTATGCGTTTTACGCTTTCGTACTCCACTAATACTTGGATGAAAGCAAATTTTAGAGTCAGTGTACAGGCTTTAGAGTTTACATAATTTTTTTATATAATAATTTTGATGATGCCCCTGTAAATATACGTATAAAACGGGGGCGCGGGGTTCACAAATTGCGTATCCAATACTTTATTATACATAGCAGTTCCTTTACAAAAAGAGAAAGTTGTGGCTAACGGATTGAAGACATGTCGCGTACATTGTTTTCATGCAACGTCTGCTGTATTCACACTTGGGTGGAAAAACCCGAAACCAAAAAAGAATACTGATAAACTTAGTACGCTTCTAAATCTTTAAAATTAAATTCGACCAACCAAAACAGCACTTTACTGACTGAGTAATTTCAAGTCAGAATAGATCGTACAAATCGATGGATAAACTTGTTTATTCATTTCGTTACATTTTTGCGACTATGTGAATGCGTGAAGCAGCAGGAGATGGTACTTAAGATAGCGTAAAAGCGGATAAAGATGTAGATAGGCACATTTATGAAAAAACGACGAGAAATGTTATTTATTGTTTTTGAACTCTGAAAGAAAATGTATTTTTTTTGTACATTTCACTCTCATATTTATCTCTAAAATAATTTGGAGCTGAGGTCACAATTTGTAGAGCAGTTCTCATAAGTATATCTTTGAGAGGATTTCCAAGTGCGTTCTTGAAACGACAAGGCAAAGGCTGCTCAAGTTTTCAATGTAAAGCGGTTCAACCCAAGCCCATGCTTTGTGTTTGTTCTCTGCAACAATACAATACTTCACTCATCAATGTATAGAATACAGAGAATAAAGGGCAACACATGTTATAATAATAATATGTGTATGTTTATGTAAAAGTAAAAGATTTATTTATTTGCATCCTTCATTATATGCCTTTATATATCTTTATAAAACTTTACACTCAAGTCTCTTTCAACTTGCTTGCCTTTCACCTGTAAAGAAAAAGTGAAATTGAAAGTCGCACAAATGATGAAAGATTATGCTTGTCAATTCTCCAGATTTACTGAAAATATGCACATTTTAGTTCTCTTCAGGTCTTGCTAATAAGACACATCTGAAATGAAAACAGAATATTATTATTTCCAGAATAGGCACATATTGTATGTACCGTGATTTCCGTCTCGTTTCTCCTGTGCGTAGGCTGCTAATGCTCTATAGTTCATTTGACACAAAAACATGAAAAATATCATTGAGACAATTTATTACTTCCAAATGATGCAAGGAACTGTGGCCTAAGGGGAAAAGTAATATATTCTTTGATAGTTCCTTTTTTGCTTTTATATGCCTATGCGCATTACACAAAGTAGAATGCTTTCTTTTCAATTTATGTTGCCTGCCCCTTTCTGCCTTCACTTGATGTTTGATTATAAACTTTTTCTGGAATTTCCTATAGGCTTACGTTTTTCTTCCAATTATTTCCTAATGAAGCTTGACAAAAATTATTTGAAGTTGCAACATGTACTGTACAGCTCGTAAAATAACGTGGTTAAAAGCATACAGAAAAGAGATTACATCTTGATTATTCCTTGCATACGGCAATCTAGATTCCAGATAAGTTCATGTTTTAACCTTATATGCATAGTCAGTCCGAGTGGATGGAAGTTGGAATGGTGAAACAATTATTTACCTATTGTATTACATGTGATTTTATATTAAACACATAATGGCAGTTTATATAATGAGCTAGATTTTTATTTTTTTAAACACACTTGTTGAAAAATAATTTAGGCTACAGAATTTGTCCGGAATAAAAACATATCTATGTTATTAAATAGATCGGTTAGTTAAAACCGAATTTGACGTACACAGCAGCTCATGGCATTCTCAAAAACTCAACTAGCAACACAGTTCCGACTAACAATTATCTGATTTCATAAACAAGCTTTTTCTAGCTATACTTCCTACGCAAAGATGAGCGTTCCATTTTCAACAATTATATATGAAACAGACTAATTTGGCACATGATTGCGATCGGGTAAAAATCTAAGAAAAAATAGTGATTTAAGGACAAAAACACAAAATTTTATTTGCTGGTTGGTTGGTAGTGAATGATAGATGAAATTATAGATAGATAAACCTCGCATTTGTATTGCAAGTATAAACTTAACTGCAAAAGATATTATTGCCTAAATGTAGTTGAATTTTACGTTCGCATACTTTTATAACTTAATGTATCGCTAAACTTTCTCCTTATGCATATAAATGGGCCGACGGAAGAAGATAATGGACAAGAGGAAGTTTTGTCAGTGCAAAGAATTTTTAGAACAAGAGCTGGTTCTAAATCATCTTTCGTGGTTCTATCAACGCTACCCAAAACCTGGATGTACGGAAATGCAAGCATGCAGAATATCCATTTTGCTCACTTTCATCATCGAAATTCATTGTTTTTTCCTACTCATCTCTTTTCATAGCCTATAGCCAAATTGAAAGGACAAACTTGAAGAGGTAGAAAAACAAAGAAGAACGACGGGGTAAATAAATCAATTTCACTCATAAATATGCCTACCAGCTACTACTAACAAAGTTGTTTTAGGAGTGCTAGAGAATTCGACACTTTTCCCTTAAAGTTTGCCTTCTCAATTAGCTATAGCTTACCAAGGCAAAGCAAGATATAGATATATACCAACGTCAAGTCCACCAAGGCATAATACAATATTTAATGAAAGTTTCGTGTTCCTGATAGTTTCTAAAAACATTTCTTAATGGGAAGACTCAATTTTTTCTCAAGTATCCATTCTCGACCGTTTTCTTTAAAAAACTAAATTCAGCAATGCTATTTTTAGTAAAGTGAATTCATTGAAATGTCCAATGATTTATTATGTATATCATTTTTTAAATAATATTTCTATTGTTTTGAATTCACATCGGTATCAAAGGTAGCTTTATTTACTGTTGTTGACAGCTCGAAATGTGGTTTATAGTATAGGTTGCGGTTTTTCTTTACATTTTTTCAAAATTCCAATGAAATTATATAATATAATAGCAAATGAATTTGTCGTCCACAGAAGCAAATCACTTGTCAGAAAGATGCTGTTTGTTTGTTATAACACTCGATTTCCGGTTAATGAACAACAGAATATGTAAATATGTACTAGTAGGTAGATATGTACCTATTCACTTCACTTTTTCATTTTAAGTAGTACTGGGAATTTAATTATTTCTTTTGCATACTATTATATTTGTATAGATACCTACCTGACGGTTTGTACATGTAGTTCGAGGTAAAGGGAAACAGATTGTTACATACTATATGAAAACGGACAGTATTTTCGCCGAAACGTACCAAACGTGCCGAATTAAACCTGATGAACATCTCTAGGGAATTTCAGTTTGTGACAACTGTGTATATACGTGTTTCTCTAACTTTTCACCAGCAACAAATCGTTGTACAGGTATAGGTACTGAGATTTCTTTGTTACGGATCCAAGAAATAGGTGAGAGTGCCACCTTAGAAATTTTCTATAAACTAACAGGAGAGCCTTTTCCCTTTACTTTGAGTCTGTTTTTGTGCTGTTTTCCCTAAAATACGCACCAGATAACACTTGGTCGGTTTCTGGCATCTACCTACATCAACCAATTAGATACACATTTCCTTCTTTTTTTCTAATAATAATTAATAACCATATGAAAAGAGCACAACACAAAGCACAACCAAGCTTTTATTTTCTATAAAGGAGATTAAAGTACGACTTAATTGAATTTTAATAAACGTTTTCACAATACTTGACGCATAGAAAGGGAACTAAAAAAGAGAATATATGATCAGCAGATTATTAAAACTTGGTTGGCGAGACAAAGAAGTCTTTTATTCTTGTGCCAGTTTCGTAGTAGTCAAATAACATGTTGTATTATTTGTATCCTAAAGCATAAATTTGGAAGTGAAAGTGTGATCTGATACACTCTATAAAACATCATATAAATACGTAGGGCGTACACAATTTTTTGAGCCAATTTCAAATGATGATATCTCTCGCAGATGAGCTTATACGATCCCAAGGCAAACTGGTGTAAAAAGAGCATAAAATAATTTACTTATGTGCAAAAAATTTCGGGTCTAGCCACTCATTAACGTCTCGTGCAAGAGCAATATCAAAAATGAGCAAATTAGTGAAATTTGAGGTAAAATAAAAATAGTATTTTTGTAGCCCTGGCTCTCCGAAGCGTTTTAAGGTACGAGTGTCATTTTCATAGAGGTTGATATTTATCTTGTTCAGGCCGCAGAGAACTCATGTATCATGAGTCATGTTTCGGCATCAATCTTGTTAATACGAGCTGCTAACTCATTTATTTTAGCCTCCAGTAAAATTACATGTTTTAAAATGGTTACACATCCATATGCATATCATATGGCTATTGCTATCCGCTTACCTTTCCTTGTGTGTAATAACTTATAACTTTTCTAGAAAAAAGGAGGCTGCATAATAGTACAACTTGCTCCCTTGGTGTTGCTTTGAACAACGTAAGGCTAGCACCTATAAGAGCCCTGCTATTATTGTGACAAAAATAAAAATTTCATCCATTCACCTGAATCTAGCTGGGTTGGGGGAAAACATGACATCCAAAATCCCAAACCAAAAGCCTCGAGCTGTCATTTCTCCTTACTTTTAGAGAAACATGCTTTGCAAGCGACACTGAGAGTAATTCTACTTGGTTGCATTTATAACAGTTACAATACAATATATACTGAACCGTTGTATGTCTTCTTGTAGAACAACACACGGGATTTGAATTAGTTAAGTAAGTGGATTTCTGTTCACTTTTTCACCTTAATGTTTCATGACTGGGATTTGAAGCTGCAGTGTAATGTGGCTGGTTTTAGGTACTGTTATAAAAAGAAAAGCTAGGTTATGCCTACATAAATAACAAGGGATGAGCTCAACAAACACAGCGCTTTATCAAATATAAATTCAATGGAATCATTTGTTACATTACCTGGTATAAATATCTGCTGGTAGCACTATTGCACACTCTGTCTGTACAGTTAAGCCAGATTTAGTAGAAAGCATCCCTAAAACCCTACAACGTACAACTATTTGTCTTTTTATTTATGCTTTCACGACACCGTCCTTGCAGAAATGTGTGCTTTTTCCTTTGCTAGTGGATAGACCGCAGCTTCCGATTTCAGCCTTCTATAATGAATTAATGGAGTCTCGCTCTTGAAAATGTATATGTGTTTTGAATTCTTATTCTGGTGAGTGGGGGTAGACGTTTCGATGATGGATATGACTTTTTCAAGTGACATTTTGTTTTTAAGGATTGATTTTTAACTAAAAGAACAAGCAAAGGAAACGAAGGGGCATAGTTTTTTAAAGATAAAGTTTGAGGTCACAAAAACTCTTTACTTTATCTCCAGGTATGTACATTTGACATTTTCTTCAAGGAAGCAAACAGAATTCCCAAAGTTGTCATTCAAAGAATTCTCACGAACGAGCAAGAGTAGCAAGGCAGGCAGGCACTTTAGCTATCAACTGTCTTCTGCCACAATGCTACTTCCATTACGGAGCTTCTCTTTAGGTTCCCATTTCAACCTCAACTTTCACCTTCTATATCAACAAGAAAGAGGATTCTTTATGCTCAGTCAGTTATGCTTGTTTTGCTTCTTAAAGAATATTCAGAAAAAAAATCACAAATAATCTTGCTGTCAATCATGCAAAGTTACCAAACTATCTTTCTTTGTTTCTTTGTTCCGCAAGTTTTGTAAAGCCCCTCCCAACTACTATACTACCTTGTTCAGTAGATATATTTCTTTTATTAAAAACTTTTAAATAAAAATAATAAAACGACAAAGCTTAATACCTACTCAATAAATATTTACTTGACGCATACATGTATTTTTGTATCTTCTAGCAATAGTATTTTCCTAAAAGACAAACAAAGTCTATCGGTATTTCCAAGTATGATGCAGTGCTTGAATTTTTTTTCAACACACAAACTTTCGTTCACTAAATATGCCGATTAAGTAGAAGAGAGTGTAGAATATCTTTACAAGGATCTCGAAAAAAATTCGATTGAATTTTAATATCAAAATAACAAAAGTTTATAATTTATTTTTTCGAGTTTCACAGCAAATTAAGTATTGTGTAAATTAGGAACTTTCACCAAAGTACATCCAAGGAAGAATGGTAAATAGTCCAATGACTAATACACAAAACAATGGCACCCATAAGAATGAACATCTCATACGAGTTTTACAGCAAATTAAGTATTGTGTAAATTAGGAACTTTCACCAAAGTACATCCAAGGAAGAATGGTAAATAGTCCGATGACTAATACACAAAATAATGGCACCCATAAGAAAGAACATCTCATATCTGATTCCCGTTGTCGGATATCCTGTGTGAAAAGAAAAACAAACACTACGTTTGAATGAGCTATAATAAGTCTATATTGCTCACCAGCACAAGCAAAATACCCTAGGGCTGTTGTTGAGTTGAAAGGAAAAGGGAATAGGAACTTAATTACTATTATGAGAAGAGTGGATCTATACT
This sequence comes from Homidia socia, assembly GCA_036850745.1. NCBI lineage: Eukaryota > Metazoa > Arthropoda > Collembola > Entomobryomorpha > Entomobryidae > Homidia > Homidia socia. The sequence goes on from JAANSP010000171.1 coordinate 23,886, forward strand.
GATTTTCCATCAAATATAAAATGCAATCAGTATAGATATATGTTAGGGACTTGTGCATATAGATATGCGTATGTTTATATAATTATAGTTACCATTGTTAGAGTAAGTGCAATCAAAAGTGCTTTGTTCGTTGCGGGAATATCCCCAAGAATATTCAGTCCATAATAAATTATATCGCCCCGGAACCCTCTGAAAAGTTCGATCGTGGCTTGCCTCTCTCCGGATTCTGCTTTTACCTAAAAANGTTGTCACATACCAAGTATGAGTTGGTCTCCTGCTTCCGACGAAATGAAAGACATTTTTCATAAGAATTGTAAACGCGCACGAGATCTCCTTGAAAATGAATTGTTCCAATTTCGTTGGGAATGGTGGGATCCTGCTTGTCGGACATGCAAACTCTGTAAATGCAATCCTGTAGTACAGACAAAAAAAATTATAAGCAAAAAAGTGGAACGAATCCACCTAATATACCAATTACGATGATATTTCTTCTGAAGTAAAGTTTTGGATGGTACTACTTGCAAAATTTACATGTTAGTTATGTTTTATTTAAGTTTCAAGTGATCACACACGCAAATAAAATGTGCAAGGTTGTTCAAAAATATTATTATGCACAGACACTACTACTACTACTACTCCATTAAACCAGCACCACCAAGACCACATCAGCACATTTTTAAGCGTTCCTTGAGGCTTGGCAAAAGCATACTTTGTTTTTCCTATTAAAGCGCATTAAACACACGACGTTCAAACTTGGGGAGCCTTATCATTCGTTTTCGTGAATTATGATGAAAGGTGAAAATAAAGCGTGCTAATGGATTACACAACCTTAAAACTATTTTCCATGTCATACCTTCGGCCTGGCACAAGAAACTCTAAAGCGTTATCATTCGTTTTCGTGAATTATGATGAAAGGTGAAAATAAAGCGTGCTAATGGATTACACAACCTTAAAACTATTTTCCATGTCATACCTTCGGCCTGGCACAAGAAACTCTAGGAACATACTCCAGTTCAAAGGCTTTCTCCTGCTTGTACCACAACTGTAAACGAGAGTTGGACCCACAAATGAGGTTGTAGCATAGTTTTCCGGCATTTCCCACAAGAAAGTCGTCTTCATACTGAACGCTCACGGAGTAGCCGGAAAAACAGGAAACCCCTACAAGTTTGCACGTTGGACGTACATAATGACAAAATAAAGAGTCATCATTTTCTTATTTCAAATCATTTAGCACTCAGAGAGTAAACGAGAGTTGGACCCACAAATGAGGTTGCTGCATAGTTTTCCGGCATTTCCCACAAGAAAGTCGTCTTCATACTGAACGCTCACGGAGTAGCCGGAGAAACAGGAAACCCCTACAAGTTTGCACGTTGGACGTACATAACGACAAAATAAAGAGTCATCATTTTCTTATTTCAAATCATTTAGCAACAGAGTAGCAAAAATACGCAAACTTTGCATGTTTTTGTCTTTATAAACCACAGATATAGTTCCAATACTACAAAACATAAACTACTCCTACGCTGTCAGCCAATAAGTGTACGTGATGTATGTAGTAAAAATGTAAAACTTGTAATCTTTTTGGTTTCAGTATTTTATGCGTATGCTACTAACAGAAGCAGAGTAGCAACGAACCTGCTCTTTCGCAGATGAACTAACCACTTTTTATGAGGTTGAATATTTCATAAATCAGTTTAAAAGCATCTCTCATCATCCTCACCGAGTAATTACGTCCCTCAAACAAGTGCAGTCATGACTCATTTCAGTATATTCTGATGTTTATTGTTATATTTAACAATTCATTCCACCTTAAGCAACTGTTTGGCTAAGTGCGGCAAAATATATGGCAAAGTGTCTTTCAGAATTGTTTGCCTCGTCATCATCATCATCGTTATTATTATTATTATTATTATTACCAAGCTTTTTTTGGCTCGTTGGACAATTTTCCGTATGAACAGAGAGAGACACAAACCACCTACATACGTAGAGATACCTCTTGTGAGTAGTGTACTATAGGTACATACCTGTTCTAGAGACGTCAAATCGAATATAATCATCCAGGAAGGCAAGGTAATTGACAAGTTTCAGGCTATCACTTTCCTCGTTATCGCCCACATTATGTGAGGAATTTGTTTCATTGCTTTCTTCTACGAAGCTTTGGCTAGAACTGCTGCTTTTTCTGCTAGTACTACTACTACTGGAATCAGAGGTGCTCGTATTACCAAAAAAATCATAAACGCTATCACAACTGGCACTTGTGCTATTTTTACAGTCTTCATAACTGCTATCAATTCTGCTTGGGCGATCCTGTAGTAATGAGACTGTCTCCGCTGCTGATACATTTCCCTTTTCAACATCATTATTGTCGTCATCATCAGTCCCACTCGTTTTGCACTGCACCGTTTGGTTTAATTTCGGAAAATGCCCTGACTGAGTGGAATCATCGATTAGAATTGACAGTTCTTTGAACTTTATTGTTCTCCATCTACAGTTTATCCGTCAACCCAGTTAATTACAGTGACTAGAGACGGGTTATAAAAACTGGTAGCAGCACAGTAAAAAATATAGACATTAGATGTAAATGAGTTAGTCATTTCATGACACGTCAACAGTTCATACTTCTAAAATATTTCTGTCAGTAACGAAACTCAAATGAAATCATCAATTCAAATAAAACTAAATTAAAAGTAGTCTCTCTTCAAGTTGGGTGCTCCATTCCAAAAAATCTGGCATGTAACTTACAAAAAACTGCAATCAAGCAAATTACTTTGTTATTCACAATTTATACGGATATATGCGAAGGAACAATACTTTTTCTGACATAGTGCATCCATATTTTACGTATACCTTCTCGAAGCAAACTTTTTTCTGGCTGGACCAGCATTTTTTTTACGTCTAGTATTTTGTATCGTAAGCTCCCTGAAACTTGAAATCCCACACATTTACACTTTGCATAGCACTAGCACATTTGCACATTATCAAAACAACACTAAAGTTTCAAGTGCCCCACTGATCAGTGTGTAGATATCAACGACAAATTTGGCACGCCATTATAACACTATCATGGAGTATTTTTTCAGTCACGTTCTTAGAAATGGAAAATAATGTATAAAATAAATGTTGCCAAACAATACGCAGGTAATAAAACAACAGTGGTTACACGGTGCTCCGGTACGTCTCTGAAGTGAATACAAGCTCCATGAAGTAAGTTTCATTTCCAGGCTTTCAAGTTAATTTGTTAGCTTCCGTCTCTTGTGGCGAGGTGCCATGAAATTCGTAGGAAACAGTGAAAACTGAAAAGTTTACAGGCCACCTTTTAGTTTAACATTATCAATGAATGTGTAAATGCTTCGCTTTGACTATCTGCTTTGAATTTACTTTTGCAGGAGTCTGAATTTGTTATGTGACTTCATGAATGTGCCTCACTTCAGTCCCTACATAACTTGTGGCTTTAAAGACCAAAACTATTCTCTAAATCTGCGTCTCCTTCACATGCATCTGAAAAACAGTATACCTACTTGCCTACCGAGATATTTACCAAACGTGCACTTTACACTGGGATGTGAAGAACAGCAAATACTATATTCATGTACATGACCTCTATACATGCAAATGATTATTAGGCAATTTATATACGCATCAACATCAACACCCAAACAATTTCATACTGCGACAATACACACCACATTTCCTACATGAATGGTGATGGAATGCCGATGATGACTAATATCGATGCATACACAATGAGCAAATCCTCCGAACAAAGAGAAAAACAAGTTTTTCTAGGTTTTCATGATGATATCAAAACAACACAATAACAGTCGTTCTACTGTAAACTTTTTCACTTGCAGTTTATCACAGAGCATATTTTTTCATATATCCTGTTTTATGATATCTTTAAGAACATTGTTTGCGTCTGTTAGTGCAG
>JAANSP010000172.1:0-27752 GCA_036850745.1 Homidia socia
AATGTAACCTCACTGCACGATCCAACAGAGATTTGATTTCGCTTTCTCCCTTCGCCTAATCATGAAAAAAATACATATTTATATAAAACTGAGCTCAATAAAAGCTAAACACTCAACTCATCGGTTTGATTTGGTTTCTAATTTTAAAATGAATGCATTACCGGTTATTTTTGCCGTGAATGGGCTTCCTTTAATATTTTTATCGCCAAACTTAACGGAAATTTTGTACTCGCCAGGAGCCGTTGGAAGATAAGATACGGAAACAGTGCCGTCTTTGTTGTCATGGCAGCTAATTTCCGCCTTGCTTGGTCCCTCAACAGCTAAGGATAATCCCCCTGGATTTGGTAAGTCAATATTGACAAAAGTTAGGCACGAGACTTGCACCAAACCATTTACATTCATCTCTCTCTTTTTCTTTGTTCAACAAACAAAAGCATTTAAAATTACCGGCTCCAGCCCCCTTGGTGGAAATGGTGAAGTTGCAAGGCTCTCCACTAACGCCATGTGTTAGCCCTGGTCCATACGCAGTTACGAATCCACTGGCGATCGTGTCAACGTGGAATTTGAATGGAGAGCCTTGCACGTGTTCCCCATCGTATTTTACGTGAAGCTCGTGAAGACCTTCCTCTCGAGGGTCATAGCGTATGCTGATTGTTCCATCCCGATTGTCCTCGATTACCGGTTTGTCCGTGTTTCCGCTTGGCATTTTCACCTCAGCTAAAAAAGGTTGTTAATTGGCCATAATTATTATTTGCAACTCCATAACAAGTTCACAGTCATTGCGGGAAATTCTACTTTCATTTTCATTGCGCTTTTATTAATATTATCAATCCTCATTCTTCTCCCCATTTCATTCACAGAATCCACCCGTTTCATAAAATAAAAAAGTTGCTAAACTGTTGAGAAAATTAGCATGGATTTAAACTACCAGCTACTACTTTAACGTAACCAGTAGTGACACACATTGTTATGCTGCTACAAGCATTTAAAAATTAAACGCAACCAAGTGTGCCTTCCACCACGTACCAAAAGTTGATTCTCTTTCATTCATTCATGCAGTAGTAGTAGTAGCGGAGAACGTGCTTCTTGTAGCGTAGTCAATTTTCTTTACGTTCCACTTCCTGACTTTCATTGTTCATCAGAGTGAAAAGATGGCTTTGTCTGATATAATAATAGTAAGCCAGCAGCAGCAGTGCACTGATGATGACGATGTAGCAGGAGAAACAGTAGTTTAGTAAGTAAATCGTAGTTAGCAAAAACCAGCGCAGGAGAACAATAGTAATTTGCTCGCCTAAATACTTATTATTATGATCTCCTGCTCTTTTTATGCTCATCTTTTATGCTCAATTTATTACAAACCTCTCTAAATGAGCAACATTTTAAAAGAGCGCTACTAACTCAATGCCACTCTACCCATCAGCGCAGTATAGCCGTCTTTATTGATGAAAATAAAACAATGAAAATAAAATCATAATAAACTTTTGCTCCAAATCTCCTTTTTTGTTCTGTTTCAATCCTCAAAACTCGTCAAATCCACCCAATTTTACTACAGAAATTGGGACATGTTTTTGTCATTTGAAGTTTGTTAGCATTCAAATATTTTGACGTTGCTCCGAAATGAGGTATTTGAATGTAGTGGTATCATTATTACTGTTATTACTAAATAAGCTATAAAAAGCTCATTTCAAAACATTTAACAACTTACCAACAACGTGACCTCCTGTACTTGGCAAAGGTATGTTATGAAGATCAACGGGTCGGAATTGACGAGTGGTGGTTGTGGTGCGGTTTGTTGTTGTGGTTGTTGTCGTCTGCCTTGTTGTTTGTTGCTGCGATTGTTGCTGTTGACTTGATCTTCTTCTATCGGAGGTACTACTCGGTTTTCCAAAGTTGTCAGTCTCAGCCTATTATTTAATTTGGAGGGGAGAAATTTAAATAAAAAATCATATTGATGCTGGCATTTTAAAATTAAAAGGGCTTAAAATAATAAAAGTTTTTAGACCAATTTAAAAAAAAATATTTTAGAAACCCTCTCGCTCAAGTTTTTCCACCATAACATATTATACATGTCGTATTCAAATAAAACAACCTGCTGAGACCATGGAGGCCAATCAAACCGAAATCCTCGCAAATGTCCATCTTTTGGAAATGGAAAGATGGGGCCAGATTTTTCTGCAGGAATGAAACTTATGCTTCTGCAAAATGACATGGCGGTTTTTTAAATGCCGGTTTTTAAGAGCAGAAAGCAAACAACACCGACAACAAAAAAACACACTTGTTTCTTTACATACTGAGCTTGAGATTCACATCTCGACTTTACAATATCACCGACTTCTAAATATTAACTTTTTTAGTTGGATTAAAACCACAGCTACAGTTAGTAAACTCACTGCATCGTTAATAAATTGTTGTTTAGCTTCACACACAAATTGCAAAATCCTTATTACAGCTTTCAAAATGAGGAAATCTGTACAATATTCTATCGCCACTGAAAGAATTCCTTGTGAAAAACTTGTTAACAACAGAACATGAGCAAGTTTAAATGAAGTCAAATGCAAGTAGGTAGGTAGGTAGGTAGGTACATTCCACAGGCTAGGTGATGGTGGTTACATTATAATTATAATTAATAATTATTCAGTTGAAACGGCACAATGTTAGCTGAAAGTGTTTTTCGGAATGCCATTTATGGAGATAATGCTGTTGTTATCCCTTTTATCAGAAAGGTGTGATATAATTCCAAGGATATATTTAATGCTGTCATTGTACGTATTTTTTCTTTCATTCAGTCATTTCATGTATTTAGGCATTCCATTTTCAGTGATCCATATTATTAGATATATTTTTTGTTCGTTACACAACGCACACGTAGCATTGACATTGCCAAAATATGATTGCCAAGAACATTCGCAACCAAAGCTCAAAACTGACACCAATTGTTCTCCTTTCAAAGCAAGAGCTATTACAAAACCTTAGTTAAAAATTTAATTATCTCATCATCATTTATGACCAATGATAAAAACAATTACAACTTTGGACGACAGCAACTCAAAACTCACAAGGGATTACAAATATTGTCTATTTGAGGATCGGATAAGCATTCTTTAAAAAATATTAACAAACACGACAAGTTGTTGTCAGGGAGTGAACGCATGCAGACAACATGCATTCTTCCATGCCTTCTTTGTTTACTACACCAGCAAACGACCAATCATGTCACAAGTCACAATATACAAAAAAGTTAATCCCTTGCCATCATCATCATCACTTGGGAAAAAATGGACATAATCTTGGTTCCCTTTTCAGATAATGTCATTATTTAATTATACCGGATCAATGTTGATGATTGCCAACACCAACTCAGATATACATACAAATGGACTGGCAGTGCCACGCGCCTGCTGTTAATTCGTAATCAGTACGCCAACTAGCGAGGAACAACGTCCAATTTGAAAAAAAAAATACCTAGATAATTTTTTCTCAAACTCAAATGAAATAACACAATACATTCTACATTCCCACACCCAAGCTCAAATGACTTGGTACAAGAAACAAAAAAATATATTACAATATTACAGCTAATTATTTGACTAGCTTTGATTGCTAAATTATAATGACAAAAATTAAATTTTGGTCACTCCACAGAACAGCAAGTAGCGAGTTAACTTACGTCCAATTTGAAAAAAAAATACCTAGATAATTTTTTTCTCAAACTCAAATGAAATAACACAATACATTCCCACACCCAAGCTCAAATGGCTTGGTACAAGAAACAAAAAAATATATATCACAAAAAAACAGCTAATTATTTGACTAGCTTTGATTGCTAATTAATATAATGACAAAAATTAAATTTTGTTCACTCCACAGAATAGCAAGTAGCGAGTTAACTGATTTTTGCTTTTGTGAGAGAACAATAAACAATATTATGACTAGGTATTATGTAACATAAGCATTTTATTTAACAATATATATATATGCTGCCTATTATTTATGTACGTAGCGTAGTGTTTTTTTCGCTTGCAAGTATTATAATGCATAAAGAATGCTCATGATATCTCGTCCAACTTTTTACTCACTTTCAGTATTTAATATACTTGAATTAAACTCTTGAACGTGTGATGTTACACAATAAGAAACCTGAAGAAAATATCAAAAAAAATATTACAATAAAAAAATAATAAAACCAGATTAAAGCCTCGAGTCAAGTCAAGGTTGGCACGTTGAATGGGACTGTATTATTAGGTGGTATGCATTTAGTCTACGGCCTGCTTTACATTATTTTTTGATAAAAGGTACTATCTATCCACTGAATACTAACTACTAACGCGTGTAAAAAAGTCGTAATGTCGGATTATCATGAATTGAACGACTTGACTGCTATGACCTGTACACACACACTCACAAAACAAACTGATTGGACTTTATTACAATTGGTAGGTATACTTTATTAGTATCATCATCCTGCATGTCAATGTTGATGGAAAAAATACAACAATCAATTTTATACTTCATTTTCATAGCAAAACAAGTGCCAGATTATGGCTCGTTAAAAATATTATTATTATTATGCAGCAAGATTTTTTCTCATAAAAACATGACTTTTTAGCCGGATGTGCAAACGATGAGAATAAGAAATAATGGTTGTTTTTCGCTGGAGAAATGTGCTATCGGTAGCTGATCTTAACTTTTGATATCTTTGTCGAATATTTTAAAGAAACACAGCAAGTTTACGCTTTGACGATAAACGACAAGATTAGTGTTGGAGTAGACATTCTTCAGAGATGCTTTTTTAGCAGAGTATCCTCATAAACAAGAGAAAAAAAATTATTTTAATCACTCCATNGACATTCCTCAGAGATGCATTTTTTAGCAGAGTATCCTCATAAACAAGAGGAAAAAATTATTTTAATCACTCCATTCCATTTGCATACGTAATTGCACAGAGACGAAATGTTTAACTTGCCTTGCCCAAAAAGTACCCACATATGAAGGCCATCACTCTTGAAAAATGATTGTACAGCCAAATAGTACACAAGATAAGCAATATTATTACGAAGCTTGCCTATTATTGTTATTACCTCGTTTTAAACCTCAAACAAAACGATAAAGACATGTGTGGACAATTAGATTTTGCAGTAAAAAATGAAATGTTACATATACAATCATAAAGACAGTTTAAGCCGACCAAGCGGATGGAAATAATATGTTTCGCAGTTTGTCCATATTTTTAATGTGTTCAGGAATTCATGTCATAATTTTTATTTTTCTCTGTGGTATGCAAAGAGTTTAAAACAGTACAACTTGCATATTTCCCCAACCAACTCTGTAGAAGAAAACAACAGTTCCAAGTTTGAGTCATCATCATTTCATCGTCATCAAGAGATTTCTCGGCTGATGTTGGTGACTCCTCCACCAACAGACATAATAAATAAATTTTACAACGACTAAAAATCTCATGACATGATAAACTGTTGCTACATGCATTGCTGCGTATACTTACTTGCCTACTCCCCTGTCGTTTTTTACTGACAAACTTATAAATATAACAAATAAATTCCTACGTTTAAAAAATCTATTCTCAAATAGTTTACATCATCAAAGAGCTTTAGTAATCGCAACAGCAGAAGCAGCAGAGCAGTGGCTGTTGCCAGTTTATTTCTTTACTTTTATTTGTTGCCTCTCTCACACTTTTGTCTATAAATTAGATAATATGTCACTATCACCATAACATGGATGCCAAGCCCGCTAAAAGAATATTATTTTTTCTGTGCCAAAAATAATACCATTTTTTAAATACAAGCATGCAGAAACACACAACCGACCTAAACAAGAATGGACAGGAAAAAGAAAAGAGTAAGTGAACTTTATGCTCCCCTTTTGCTGAACTGTCTTGAAAAAAATTTGTCATATAATTTAATAACTAGACAAGTAAATAACAACAATAAAGATTCTAAAGCTTTATTATATAACCGATCAACTCACCAAGGAATTTTGTGCTGTCAAGTGTTCTATTAATACACAATAACATTCCCCTACTTTTTTTCCATTATTTCATTTTATTCTCTCGTCCAATTATACAATTACATGGCTTACTTATTTTCGAATTTGTCAAGCCAACAACGAGTCTCGTAAAGTGTAAGCAGAAGAAAACACGCTGTTAGATTTATGTTATCCTATTTTTAAAAAAACTAAAATAAAATAACGTCCTGCTAAAAAGTATATACATTCTGCCATGCCTCAAGAGAAATTAATGCGTTACACAGGCGAACACACTAAAGCGACGTGTATTTCTCAAAGAGGAGTGAAAAACGACAAGGAGGTTTTTTTCTTTCTCTTTTTTGCTAATGATCCTTGATGACAGATTTTTTCACAGGGAAAGAATTTGTTCAATTAGTTTATTGTTCTTTTGCGTCAACATCCTCATTCCTTGCTTCTTTTCTCTTGTCATTAATCTCCTGTTCTGCACTTGTTTAAACCTAAAAAATAGAGAAAACGTTTGCTTTCTCTTTTTTCTTTCTTCTACCTTCCTAATGAAACACACAAGTACATGTACTTGTCTTGAGTACACGAGCATTCAAGCAGAAAATTATATGAAAGCATAGTTTTCTTCCATTTTTTTCTTCCTTTCCCTTTTTACTTTCTTCTTTTTATACGTCCTTATTTTCCTTCGCTTTGGCGTAAAATGCACACAAAGAAAATAAATTAGCAAGAAAAAATGAAAGAAGAACTGAGAAACCTTGTTAATGTTTTAGAGATTTCCTATTAAAAAAGTCTAATTGATTTAGAAAGAAAGTTGTGCTTCTGTCAAAAACACACTTATGGACATATGCTACAAGATGAGATAAATTTCCAAAAAATCTTTATTTTTGTCCACTTGCGATAATGTTTCGAAAACATATGATCAAGATAAATATACTCTGATAACATAAAGCGTACAGGATTTTTTTTTACCTTTTTGTCTTTTTTCTGCTTTGTTAGCTGGTGGAAACGACGATACCGAAGCACACTACAGTACCGTCAGAAAAATTCGAATATTTGACCGAAAATGTATCAATCAAAAACACAACATTTAACTTTTCACTTATTTATCTTCAGCAATATANTTGTTAGCTGGTGGAAACGACGATACCGAAGCACACTACAGTACCGTCAGAAAAATTCGAATATTTGACCGAAAATGTATCAATCAAAAACACAACATTTAACTTTTCACTTATTTATCTTCAGCAATATATTTTTAAGGAATGGCTACTGTCAAAGAAAGACCAGCTTGACGGACAATGGCTCAAATGAAACTGAACGATGTATTGGACAAAAGACGTAAAAATAATAGGCCACTCTTCTTGTTTCCTAATAATAACTGAATATTGTTTTCCTATTTTTATTATTCTCCACTAGTCACCCCAACAACAGTATATGAATACACGTACGTACAAAAATCTATTATAACGGAACAGATTATGTGATACACAAATAATAGCAGATAGTTCCACAAAAAAATATCGTTTGAAAGAAACAAGTATTCAAGGAAGAAAAAAAAACAGAGAAAAAAGAGAGAAGAGCCAGATAAAAGGAATAAAATGCGTGAACGTTCTCTTGAAAGTGGAAGGAATAATATAAGGCTTGTGCTTGGCCAAAAAAATTGGATCATCTATCCACATAATTGTGGTTTATGGCGGTGGGGTGGTGGTGGCGGAAGAATAAGAAAAAAATCCACCACTTTTACTTGTTTTTAATATGTTTGCTTGAATTATTGAATGTCTTAAAGCAAGAAATATTCATACAAGCACATATTACATTTTTTCCCCAGAGTTTGTGACTATCTCGTCGTCGTAGACCATTAGGTATGGAAGGAAGGCAGCAGGAAGGAAGTAAGTTTTGCCGTCGACACGATGATGATGATGATCATCATCACCGTCTCAATCCTAATCCAGTTTTTGCTTAAAAGTTGGGAAAAAATGTGTCGCTGATGTTCAAGCGTGAGTATACGATATGAGATTAGCATAGACACGATTTCCAAATATAAAGCAGAGTATCATTATTATTAATAATAATAACAATATTTTCATCGTTTAAATGCATGTGGTACAAGAGTGTTCAACGACACGGATAGCCTATGACTCGGTAAAGTATAGCTAAATGTAGAAACAAGTGCAGTGTTGTTTTACTGTCGGAAGAAAAAAAAATTCAGGGAGAATCTATAATATGCTATTATTATTATCATCATCGCCATCATCTTCTTCTTCATGATTGCTATTTTCAACGATCCAAATCTTGCTTACACTTCCAGAGTACAGACAGTTAACAAAAATGTTTTTAAAACACGACGGGATGAATCAGTTTTTTAATGTAAAGTGTAGCATGGCAGCATCCTCCTCGTCATTATTATTAATCAGTAATGTAAACAATTTTTAAAAATAAAAATCAAGTATTAACGATAGCCAGTTAACATGAAGAGACTCACACGGAATTCTTTTATTATTATCAACACCATAACAAGCCACGCATCATCATCATCGAATCCACTTACATTTCACGACGATATGCAAACAGAAAATGAGTCTCTTTCTTTTCATCATCATCATCATGAAAAAGAGGGAATGGGGAATACTACCTAGACATGGCGTAAAAAAGCATTAAGAAGGGAAAGTGGAAATCAACACGTAATAAATAAGAGCAGGGCATTGATCTAGCATTTATGCTGGTATAAATCGGACACATAGAACACCCGCCTGCTTAGGAATTTTTTTCTATCTAAGCAGCATTCGCCTGGCAAATCTCTGTAATGGACAATAAAAAACTATAATAATAATGATGTGCGTTTTTTACAGCTGCTACTGCTGTTGAAGAAAAAAAAAAGAAAATTGGGAGCGCACGTTCCCTCAGTAATTTTTAACTTGATAACAAAAAAATGCTCGTGCTACATACATTACTCTTAAATACTGTGCGCTGACAAAGTAACCTCCCGTAAGATTGAGTATCCAATTATCGATTCGCCATCATTAAGAGGCGTATTCTATATTCTAAAATATTTTTATAGTAATTATTTTTGCTATTACAGTGGAACGATTCTGGGTTTTCTTGGAACGCGCATATTTTCTTTCCTTCAAAGATTCTGTTCAATTCACATGATCCTTGATCAACCTTATCATTATGATGATTGCCATCAAGATGAAGTAAAACTCATGCCCTCCTCCCCCGTGGTCTTGATGGGTGTGTAAGGCACATTTTGTTAAGTGGAAAGCAAATCGAAATAAAAGTTGCACTTTGTAAATTTACAATAGGAGCATATGTATACTACACTACGCAGTTTGAAGTTTGTGACCTTATCACAGTTATGATGGCACCAGTACTTTGAACATTCTCCGAAAAATTTCAAGCTTACAAATGAACTTGCCAATTTAATACAAAACAATAATTCGCATCACAAGCCTACTACTGGTGTTTGTATAGCTGTTTAGGTACATGATTTTCCACTAGGATGTTCCCACATTATTTATTATTTTGATGGAAAAATAACAATAAATATGTATTAAGGATTCATATACTACCGCATCACAGCAGAAAATACTCTGAAAAGCAGCTTCAGTGGTAGGGTGAAAAATGCAGACATGCCAATAAAATGTGAGCAGGATAAACCGAAAAAGTTGGTAAATTTGCAGAGTGTATCATCATGTAAAAGAAGACTAATTGAATTATAAAAGAGTATTTTTAGCGCATTTCATTCAGCCTGACACGAGGAGCGACACCCTTCTCGCTAAAAGTCAAACATGTTGAGTGCACCCTCATCTATCATACTTATAGCGTATTTATGACATAATGATGACCGTAACATGTCACATCATACACAGCGTTTACAACAAGCAGTTTCATCCACATCCACCATCATCAATTTATACACACACTACACACCAACAAGCACATCTAAAATAGTGAGAGTACATGGCCTCAACTTTTTTTGAAACAAGGCACCAGCCTTTTGTAAATACATTTAGGAGTATGTAAATTTTTCTTCATTAAACAAGTGACATGATATAACGCTCCGATCGACACAATATTGAAAAACACGGAGTGTTTGATGATGATGCGTGAAAGCGCACTACTAAAAATAATACTTGACACGTTTTTTGATTGTCAGAATTGCCAATGACATGCTGCTTGAATTTTCATTTTTTTCTACGTACTTTACTACTACTGCTTGCTACACATTTTGTGTGAACACAAAACGGCAACTTGATAAAGTGTGTATGTTTATGAAAATGGGTCGAATAAAAAATTAGACACCTTTTTTAAGAGAAAAAAGGTTTGTAATGTCTGCTGCTACACTCATAAAACAAGCAAGATTGAAATTCAATATGGATGGATGTGAAGATGATGTGCCTGTGTAGCGTGTGTGTATGCCTATTGACTGACACATGATAATATGCTGACTTTTAGCCTTTTTGCATTGAAATAAAACTGTATCGATATTGTAAAAGGAGACAACTGACAGGAAGTTTAAGTGGGAGGAAGCTAGCAAAAAAAACGCGCGGTGATGAGCATCAAGATCGCACCAACTTTTCAAATGTCTACCTACATAAATTGCAAAATATATTTATGATACTTTCCAAATCAACCGAGTTGCTCTTTTCGGGTGATGTAGTTGCCATTTTAAAGGGATATCAGTTGACAAATTTACAACTTTATGGAGTTGGTTGGCAAATTGCCTCTCAGAAAGCTTTCTGTAAAGTTGATATTTTTTGTAAAACAGAAATAAATATGAGAAAAGAAAGAAAAAAATCGTTAAGGTTGTTGTATGAGCATTTATAAAACTGTAATTCATGCGTTCAAATACTTGTAATGATAAAACGTTTACACTTGTCAAATTGTATCTTTTAGAAAGTATGGGGAAATGTCAAATGTTCCCAAAATTAAACTAAACACTAACTGTAGAGTGGAGATTTTTAATGAAAAAATACAATATTGCTGCCTCCAGTAATTCCTATTCTCTTACTAAACAACCAAGAAAAAACTAACCTTTGCTTATTCTAAAAAAGTACATATATGCACGTCTCACTATGCCCCACAGGGAAATACCCACTTCCTTTCTCACAAACAACCCATTTTTCTTGATTCTCTCTGAGAACTTTTGCAAGCTTCAATCAAGCACAAATTACTCCTAGTAGCATGTGTACATCCGTCATTAATAATATTACTATCACAAAAACTAACAATTTTAGCAATAGCCATAACGAGAAACTCTATAAAGAAGATATTTTTCTGGTGTGTGTGGCGAATGGATAGTATAATATAATGTAACGTTTCATTGCCTCACACGACCATTTCCTCAACAAAAAAATAAAACATGTGCAGTAAAAAGTTTTTTTTTTGAAAAAAAAGAACTACTTTTCACAAATGAATGTATGCACAAAAATGTATCATGTTTATTGTATACAGAGATATATACCAGAACAAAACAGCCTTATGCATTATGTACCTATTATTATTATTATGACATATCATATTGTACGGAGAGAAGAGCACAAGGGAAATAAGCGTTCAAGAAAAGATGATGATAAAAAGTGAAAAACTACAACTGCCTTCAAACTTTCACTTTCAGCAGCAGCAGAGCAATGTCGACAAAAAAATATATAAATGATAGGATGATGATTACGAGGATGATCACGCTGCTGCTGCTGCTGCTCAAGCTTAGCTATATAATAATGTAGTGTTCCTGGTGTTGGATCCAGTCAATGAGTCATCAAGTATGTATGTACATTATGCTGCTGCTGATGTATTCCTTCGGGACTATGACTACGTGACGTGAACTAAATATGCAAAACTACTCATACAATAGTTATGTATGTTTTTCAGAATTTTACACATCTATATAGCATATTATTGTGCGGTGGTAAAGTCGGTAAAAACTATTTATGAAAATAACAGCCACAAAAAAGTTTTGTGGCATTTCAAAAAGTAATTCTTGTGGAAACGCGTTTTTTTTGCGGGTAGACCACTACTTTAGTCAGTCAGCAAGTCTTGTGCAGTACTTCACCGTATAAATCCTCACGTTTTTTCTTCATATTTTCTCAAAGAATCATAAAGAGATAGCGAGGAGAAAAACAGGAAACTGTACAGAGATTTTTTTTGAATATTCTACGTCATATAGGAACAAGAAGGATAAATATGTTATGTAGCATAATAGGTAGTCACACTTCCCTTTCATGCTTTTCATCAACGACACTTTTACAAACAACTACTTTTTCTCTACTC
Source organism: Homidia socia (assembly GCA_036850745.1). Lineage (NCBI taxonomy): Eukaryota > Metazoa > Arthropoda > Collembola > Entomobryomorpha > Entomobryidae > Homidia > Homidia socia. The sequence continues at coordinate 12,253 of JAANSP010000172.1, forward strand.
ATGTTGTACTTTACCATGTTTTTCAAGAAACTTGAGCGAGCAACATTCTAAAATAATTCTGAAAGGAATTGTAGGAGAAGGAGGAAAATATCATTTTATTTACCGTAAACGTGTAGAATCCCTCTGGAATTGGTTGACCACCAAACTTAATATTGAGAGTGTACTCGCCCGCATCTTTCACCGTGTAGTATATTGAAAATGTCCCGTCCCCGTTGTCCTCAATGTCAATATCCAAATCACTACAGGATGCAAAACAAGACAAAAATTGATCATTTTTAGTGGCAATGATCACCACGACGTTTATCATGACATGCTATATGAACCATTTGAGCAGGAGTAGAATATTGCATACATTTTTTTTCTTTACAACTTTACCACATTTTTAAATAAAATAATAGGGAGCAAACAACTATTGAAAAGGCTATACCTAGTGCAAAGTAGAACGAAACAACATAGTCAAAGTCGTGATTCTTATTACGACTTTTTTCTTGTGTCTTCTTCTTCTCCAACTTGTTCTTTTCATTTCAACCCAATATAATAAAATGCATGACATGGCCCGAGAAAAAATATACATTTTTATAATATCTGAATGACACCCATAAAACTATGTTTCATATCATTTCACTTTCGATGCACAAGCCTTTTTCAGAAACAAAATATGAATATACCTATAATAGCGTATCAACGTCGTCGTCGTCGTCGAAAGCGGCATTAAAATCTTTAGGGATACTCGGCTCGTGTGTGTGTGTGTGTATGAGAAAGAGAGCCAGAGAGCTGCTTAGCTTCTTTCATGCATCTACCCGTGAAAATTTCACCAGATTGGAAATGAAGGCATATCGGCGTTAACAGAGTATGCGAAAAGTTGCTAGAAATAAATGTGTTTACAAGTTAGCCTGTGTATGAAATTAGAGTCATAAATCTTCGTTACCGTTAGAGAGAAAGAGAGATGGGGAAAAACTTGTTTTTTACGGCTTACTTCAAAAGTTGATCTATATTTAGATAATTTCTAATAATATTGTATGTTGTTGCCTTGTATATGAATAGCACATAGGATGATGAGATGATGTGATTATAGATTTTTGCTCGTTCTCATATTATTAATATTTTCCTGTACAATACGTACTAAATTTCAGTGCATATAGTGCATGTACATCCATTTGTATATTTATATCTACGGAATATGTTTTTTCGGTGAATCACCAACAAATCGCTGTTCTGTTCTGTCACTTTCGTCACAAAAAGCGAAAAAATGTTTCTAGTCAAAAAATGGTATACGTGTATCCAGTTTTTATTAGGCTTGATATGAGATGCTACTGATGAGCTTGGATGGTTTAGTCACCACCTTATGGCTGCTTAGAATTTTTTTTAAAGTTGCTTGCATTTGTAAGCATGCAAATGCATGCAAGTATTGATGTAGAAGAAAACTTGTGTTTCAAGAACGACCTCGTCGTCATCACCATCATAATGACTGAAAAGTTATCAGATTCTCTTGGTTTTCTGCTACCGCTTTCTGTACTTTCTTCTAACAACATGGTTTTCATCTATCTACCTCCATTTCTACTCTAGCCGTCAAAATAATAATAATAATGAGTTTATAAGAAAAAAGCATGGCATATTCTTTCATTTGCTATATTATTCCAAAAATGCTGAAAAGTTTGAAACTTGGAACAAGGATGGATAGTTAAGCATTTAGTCATGTAATCCAACAGTAATAAATGTGCTTTCAACACTTTGTATTAAAAAAAGAAACTTTTTACTTATTTGGAGGGGAAAAAAGCTGTAGTAATAATTGCGAGAAATATATGTGTGATTTGAAAAGTATGATAAGGAAATGTGTACCTTCCAGAAGTGGATCGAATTCGGCACGTTACAGCACCATAGCCCGCATTTTTCGCATTGACAGTTATGCAGTACTCTTCCCCTATCGTCAACGCCTTCTGTTTTCCCTCAGTGATTTTACATTTGTCGGCCTAAAAGAGAAAATAGCGTTTTAGAAGACATTGATTTTATTTTTTCATGTTAAAAGAAAACATCAATTTTGGAAATGGAATTGTGCATTGAGCATATTGATTTAAAAAGATTTAAAATAATACTCACACTGCCCGTGGCAAACGACTGCACAGGAATCGGAGAGGTAGGCACTTCTTTCCCTCCGTACTTAACGTTAACCTTGTAGCGACCACAGTCATCTGGTGTGTAGCCAACCTTGAATTTGCCGTCGCCTTCATCTACAACCTTCACTTTTCTGGGGTAGTTATCGGGACCCTAAAAACAACAAATGAAATAAAAAATAAATAAAAAAACTTATTTCTCCAGGACTTTCATGCAGTTTTTGCTAGGAAAAAAGTCTTACCAAAACTTGTACTTCCAGGTCGCCAAATCCTGCGTCTGTAGTATCAACAGTGAATTCGGCAGGAAGAGATGCAGGAATTCCCTTGGGGGATACACCATCTCCATAAACTTTCACCTTTTCAGGCTCCAACTTTGGTTTTACTTTCATTTTAACAGGTCTATAAACAACGAAAAAAGTTTCACAAAGCAATGAAAAAAGTTTACGTTTATTTTTTTAACAGAAAAGAAAATGTATTTTCTTCTCTTAAGAAAACAAAATCACTCACGTATTGGGAACATCCTTTCCATTGTATTTGACAGATGCGACAATGGGAGTACCTTCTTTGGGTGGTTTATATGACACATCATAGGTTCCATCTCCGTTATCCTTAACTTCAGGTTTGTCTTTGGCACCTATTTAATAAATCAAAACATGAAGATGTTTCAGTAATTTTAACTTTGCATGCATTTCTAAATAAATTTAAATGATGACCTAAGACATTTAAAATATTTATTGGGGATTTACCAATTATATCGACATTGAGAGGAGCTCGTCCTGCTTTGGAAGCATCAACTTTAAAGTTTTGAAGTATACCCTCCCTAACATTATTCTGATCAAGTCCAGGTCCATAAGCTCTCACTGATTTAACGTCAACCGTGTGGTCAACTGGCACTTTGAAAGGAGACCCTGCGAAAGAATTTTTGATTTTTAAAAAATATTTAAGGCTCAAAATCTTGTTTAGTTTCCATTTAACTCGCAATTCTCAATTCTAAATTCTCACCTGGAATATCCTGATCAGCAAACTTAATACTAATATCATAATCTCCCGCTTCCGTGGGAATATATTCAACGGTGCAAGAACCATCACGATTGTCTTTGCAGTTCATTTTCGCTTCCGAAGGTCCCTCAATAGCCAAACCCAGTCCACCTGTTCCAGCACCTGAAATAAGGTTGTTGTGGAACCAAGTTATTTTAGCTAGTTATTAATTCTAGGATTTTCCTCAACCATTTTTATGCTCTGTTTCTGTAAACGAACCTCTTGTTTCAATTGTAAAAATGTTGGATTTGTTAACTATTCCCCGTTCCAGACCGGGACCAAATGCTTTCACCTTCTTTGAATCACAACCACGGCGGACATTAACGGCAAATGGGCTTCCGGGAATCGGAACTCCATCGTACATTATGTCAATCACATGTCTGCCCTCCTCAAAAGGTGTGTAACTTATTCTATAAGTGCCATCAGCCATTGGAGTAATGTAATTGTTGGTTTTGGCACCAGACGGATTCGTTATGGTACATGTCACTTTTCCACCTGGACTTGACTGGGAAACTGTTCTCGTATCGACAACAAAGTCAGTTGGTGAATCCGCAAACACGCCTGTAAAATATCAAAAAAGGTTGGGTCAGTTGAAGAAAAAACAAATTTCCAAGAAAAAAATCCCAAAAAACGGATTGGTTAGCTTATCACACATTATATCTACAGATCACTTCAGTTAGAATAAAAAAAACAGTCGGTATTTAGATATGTTTTAGTTTTCGATATTTTTTACAACACTGATTAAACTGAAAACGGCACTCTGCGTTTAGTTGGCACACTCTATTGGATGGAAAAGCTTGTTGGTTGCTACTTGTTTTTATACCATGAGGTTGAATCCCATTCCCGGAAACTCTTATGGACTTCAAATCCGGCTCTGGTGAAATAATGGCTTGAAACGGGGATCCTGGAATATGTTCGTCATTGAATGTGATGTTGATTGAGTAATCACCAACTTCCGTTGGCAAATAAGCAACGGAGCATGTTCCGTCGCCGTTATCACGACAATTTATTGCTGCCTCGCAAGGCCCTTCCACGGTAACGCCAAGGCCGCCTTGACCGGCTCCTCGGGTGTCAATCATAAATTCGGCACGGAGTGTTCACAACCCCACCTTCCAGTCCAGGTCCAGTGGCTTTCACCGGCGTAATATCACTGCCTCCTCCTCCTCCACCACCACCACTACCACCATTTGTACACATCAGTCGGTATGGTGTGCCACGAAGGGGCTCTCCTCCAAACGAAATGCTCATGAGATATTCCCCCAGCTCCATGGGAGTGAAATTCACAAGGAATCCTTCAGAGCTGGGGATAACATGAGCTTGAACTTTGGTCCCTGATGGACTTGTGATGCTAACAGCAAACTCTGACTTTGCCAGCGCCTTGCGTTATCACTTTAAACTGCTGAAGACTATTTATAGGTGCGACTGGCAAGGACAATCATTCATTTATTTTTTAAACATTATACATCCCACCTAATTATTCTATTCACTGAAAACACTACCACTTACAAACCCATTTTAATTAAACCTCAATATTTAATTAACCCTTGGCAAGTACACATTCTTGAATTTTTAATTGATGAGACGGAACTGTAGGAATTAAATGAACACTGAAAAATAAATGAGCAGTGGTAAAACTTACTTGGCTCCAGGCCATCCACTTTCACCTTTGAAACGTCAACATGAGGATTGACATGAACACGAATGGGGCTTTGTGGGACCTCAACGCCAGCGTATTTGGCAGCAATCTACGCAGAAAAAATATTAGCATTTCGGGTTTTTTTCACATTCTTTTCTCCGTACTGCTTTTCATTACTACAAATTTAATTATTAATTATTCACCTTGTAAGTGCCTGGTGTGGGAGCGCTGTAGTCTACAGTGTATGTTCCATCACCGTTGTCTGAAAGCTCGTAGGGTATAGGTACACCTTTATCATTTAAAATTCCCACGTACAAATCTCCCGGTCCCGCATCTCTCGCGTCCACATTGAAATGTGTCGGCTTTTGCGACTTGACCCCGTCTTCAATTCCAGGCCCAAACACTTGCACTTTCGAGGGGTTCGTAGGCTGCGATACGTAAACACGATATGGACTCTTCTTCGTAGGAACTCCACCATAATTTACCTTTTTGTTAAATACATTCAAGCAAAACAAAAATTAAAACAAATTTACAGACTGGAACCGGAATCAAAGTTGAAACTCTTCTTACCTGAACTGTATGTTTGGCACCTTTCTTTGGCACATAATTACATGAATAAATCCCATCATTCGTTTCTCTAAATTTAACATCAACAGGATTATAATTGCCATCCATAACCTGTGAAAATAAACAACCAGAAAAGTTTTACCGTAAATTTTTTACTGCACTATTATTATTTATTCTTATTATAATTTAAATTAAAAAACAACTTTATCCTGTTTCCCCTCAGCTTACACTAATCTCAAGAGGAGCAGATCCGGCTCGTCTAGTATCCACAGTAAATTCGGCAGGTTTATTCGTTACATTTCCTGTGGGTTCAAGCCCAGGTCCATTACACTCGACCTAGATTTAAAAAAATGTATATTTTTTATTGCTGAACTTTCCTATTCTAATTTTTTCCAACGATTTAACACAATCAAAAAAATGCGCCATGATAATCATCATCATTGCCATTTCTTACTTACCAGTTCAGGGTGAAAGTCACTTTTTGGTAATATGTGAGCTATGTAAGGTGATCCTGGAATGTCTTCTTCGTCACAGAGAATGTGCACTGCATATTCTCCAGAAGCTGTTGGGAAATATCTCACATCCGCTGATCCGTCCCCATTATCGTGACAGTCAATTTTGGCTTGAGAAGGACCTTCTATACTGAATCCTACGAGTATAAAAACATTTTCAATTTCAACAACATGCAATTAAATAGCTGAAAAGTAAATAGCCTGAAAGCATTCTCCTCATATTTCTGCTTTGTAACTCGCTGAGAATGTTATCATAAAACTGTCAGTAGGAAACGAGTACTTTACACAACGGCACAGTAGAAAATATTATTTTAGTACTTTTGATAGCACTTTCAGTGCAACTTACTGTACTCACCTAGAGCACCAGTCTCTCCGTTTGTTTCCACAGTAAACAATGCGGGATAACCGACAACCCCTCCACTTAAACCAGGCCCGTAGGCACGTATGGTGGATTCCTTATAGGGTCCTACGTTCACTTCAAACGGGGATCTTGGAATTTCCTGACCCCCATACGTTATCATGACAATGTGACGACCCTCCTTGTGTGGATGGTAGACGGCCTCATAAGTCGTGCCTGAAATCTTTTGAAGACTGACTGGCTCGTTTGATCCTCCTGCGAAATTAAAAAAAGAAAATGTAAAAAGTTGAGCGTGTATATAGAAAGTAAGGAGGGATTCCAAAACCTCCCAAAAAATGTAACTACATATAAACTTGTTCAATTTATTTTGCTGTAAAGCCCACATAAAAATATAGGAGATGCATATACCTGGACCAATTATTCTAACTTCAGCCTTTCCTTCTCCAGCTCCCTCCGTGTAAATGCGGAAATCAGCAGCATCCTTCACACGAACACCTTTGGGCTGCAAGCCTCTGCCTGAAGCTCTCACTTTTTTGGCATCTGAGACGGGTGCTACGGACACACCGTAAGGACTCTTGGGAATAGGGTTTCCAGCAAAGAATATATTAACGGAATGCATTCCAACAGCCGAGCTCGCGTACTCACACCGCCAAACGTCTTGGCTGATTTGACGTAGCTTCACCGGGACTGTGTTCTTTTGCCCGGCTGGATCTAAAATGATAACTTCTGGAACACCTTTACCCGCCTCTGTATAGACCACAAAACAAAAAAAAATCCATTCCTTCAAATAACGCCACCATCATTATCTCACTTGAGTAGTTGTACTCCCAAACATAATGCTCATCACGTTCAAGACTTTCATGCCGCAAAACCAAAATAAATCTCTTAAAATGAACAGTGTAGTTAACCAAAATAAATGACATGACCCAAGAAACATGTCAAGAAAAAAAGAGAAAGCACTTTCACTAATTTCATTACATTATTACTACTCTTGCATATACACATACATGCCACACTGTTCCCCGCTCACATTTTCCTGATTGCAGCATTATTATTACCTTTAGTAAAAATATCAAAGTAGGTTGGACGTCCAACCACAACTCCCTCCGGCTCCAGTCCAGGTCCAGAAGCTGTAACTTTATTGGCATCCCCAGCGTGTCCCTCCACCAGAACTGAGTAAGGCGATTTTGGAATTTCCCTTCCGGCATACATAACGCTAACCTTATGCTGTCCCTCTACTTTGGGCGTGTAGGATATACTATAGGTAAGATTACGGTCATTATTGAAACGGATATCCACCTGGAGGATGTAATAACAACAAGAGGAGGGTTTGTACTCATGTCAGTTTCCAAGTTGAAAATTATTTCCATCGTGCAGAGCAACAACACAATACGGAATAAAAGAGAGAAAACACGCTCATTTATATGTATGCTCTTAACCACATCACACACAGGAAATGAATGAATGATATTAATGACAGTCAGAACTACAAGTCAGCACCAGCAGCCCCACCGCTTTGTACACTGCTGGAGGAAGGGAAAAGTGAAAGTGATGTTTAAACAGGGCATTATTTTCTCCGTCCATATGTGCCTATTCCCATGGAACTTGTAAGTAATGTCCCCTTTGTTGTTGGGCAAAGAGTAAATATAAATTTTGGAAAGTGAGTGAAAGTACTACTTTTGAGTTTGTACTGCTGACGACTTTTACTGACTTGAAAATAATAATAATACTTTGTGTGTGTGTGTGTACTTTGTTGTTGGGCAAAGAGTAAATATAAATTTTGGAAAGTGAGTGAAAGTACTACTTTTGAGTTTGTACTGCTGACGACATTTACTGACTTGAAAATAATAATAATACTTTGTGTGTGTGTGTATGTGGCTGCCTGTGTGTTTATGCATTAAACAAAGTGAACAAACACAGACAGACACAGGCCAACAAAAAGGTTTTTTTAACTTTAGCCAGTGAAAAAATATATAAAACGTGGGCATTCTTACAGGCTCCTTTGCTACCTCTGGGATTTTCTACCACCACAGACACATCTCCTTTGCCAGCAGAAAATGTTTCTACGGTAAAGTTTGCTGGAGCACCAACTACCGGTCCACTCGGCTCTATGCCAGGACCGTAAGCTCTCACTCTGAATTTTCATGGCAGGCAGACAGGGACGATGGTGGTGGGTAGCCATCACAGTCATCATCGTCGTCGTCGTCATTTCGGTAGATATTTTTTGGTGTTTGCAGCAGCAGAATCACAAGTGAAGACGAAGGCGGTGACACAGACAATAAAATGGGAGAGAGAAAGAAAACATATATAAATCCAATTGAAATACATGATATCAGGTTATCTGTTTGTGGTGGTAGCAAGGAGGGTTTGCTGTGCAAGAATGCGGAAAAAATATGGTAGTTTAGCATTTTAAATGAAGTAGTAGTATGTATTATCATTTTTTAATTAAATTTTATTATAAAACTTGAAAATGGCAGCACAAAAAATCATAATAAAGTGGTGATGATCAGTAAAGTAGCATATATATAATGTGAACATTTATGTATTACGAAGCTGAAAGCATAAGAAGGCTGATTATATTTTATATTTTGTCTGTCCGTCAGTGTGCCATCAGCTCACACAATAACGGCTTATTTGAAAACACGTGTCGAGGGCTTCAATAGTACACAGCAGTTATTATATGAGATTGACATGGAGCCCCGGGGGTCATGGCTTGTTGAAATGTTGATAATGGAATTTCTGCTGCTGCTGTTAAATAATTTTTTTTCTTATCCACTTTCAGCTACGTGTATGTACGTACTTTTTTTCTTCTTGTTACTCAAAGTTTACTAATAAAAGGACGAAGAAGGAAAAAAAAGATTTTTTATTTGCAGCAAAGCAAAACATAGTCAGGTTTTGAAAGCAACAAAAAAGAGACAAAGGGACATTCCAACAACGTCGTGATGATGATGGTTTTGATGATGATAATAAAAATAATGCCGTTAGATAGAGTATTTTTTTTCTTTACGTGCCATCAACTCACTCACTCACTGCTGAGAAAAGTGAAAGTATGATGAAACTTGTCAGTCTGCGGCTTTCTTTCATTTTTCGTTCATTCTGTTCCAATGACTTTTCTATCAGAAGAGTACACAAAAGCATAAAAACTGCGAGGCACACATTCACAATAAACATGTCTACTTCACTATAAAAAATACTAGTTTCATCATCATCAGCAGCAGCAAAACAACAAGAACAACACCATCAAAATAATTCCTAACTTGCTATATATTAAAGTACATGTGTAACTATCTATGTGCATTTTCAATGCTTTTCTTAGTTTTGTTTTGTGGTTGCGTTCCTCTCTGCAGAAGAAGAAAAAAAGATAAAACGCTAGCAACTTTCTTTCATCATCACAGTAAACACTTTGGACAGCACATGTAAAAAGTAAAAGTCGAGAGCAAAGTGAGAAAGACGGAGCGAAAGAGAGAGAAAAAAATAGAATAAGAAAAATGTATAAAAAACATATTTGTACATCTTATCGTAATGCTCTACACCTACATGAAATTTTTTTAACAAGAAGTGGCAGGCATGCTACTTCACTTGTGTATCTGTATAAGAAGCTATAATACAAGATAAGAGCTCTCTTCAAAACGCATATAAAACAAAAAGCTTACAGCGTTCTATCAACATTGGCAAAAAACTACACCCTATCAGAGAAAAAAAGAAAGATGGTAGGTATACTGTTGAGAAGAAAAAAATTGTACATGTTGCAATTGTGTCAGATTTTTGGGGTTTTCTTCACACACTTACATCATCTGATCAGATACAATCAGAGTGAAACAGACATACCGATACACACATCATCATCGTCGTCGTTGACATCATCATCATCTCAATATAGTGCCATCCTGATCCTTTTTTTCTTTCTATAAAAATATCTACTTGTATAACGCTATGCTGTTCAAATCAAGACTTTTTTGTAGTGCCTTACCATCACCGCCTACAAGTTTACTAAAAAGGTAGGCAGGCACATTTTTTACTTTCACTAATGTTACGGCTTACTGCGCTCTCAAGTCTTATTTTTTCGGTGGAGAAAAAAAGAGAATGAAAAAAAGTTTCTCTGGACCGAGTTTCTTCACAGCGGAATCACTAACATTTTATGTGCTTTATTGCACAGCTCCTACCATTCGTATGCTTGAAATTAGCTCACTTTCACTCACTCACATTTACTTTCTCCTTAAGTAGGTACGTCCATTGCACACATAATAGGTATATATATATATATAAATATATTAGAGAAAAAGAAGGAAGACGGAGAAAGTGAATGAGAAAGATGTATTATTATTGCTTTCTTGGTTGGTGGAGGGAGACGGACGGAACCAAGAAAAAAAGTAGCAGAGTTTGCAAGTAACACAGTAAAGGAGGGAAATGTGTTGCCATATTGGTTTGGAATTAAAATTGTTGAGAAAGTCTAGAGCTCTTCTGAAGTAATCTTCTTATATATATTTTTTACAATCCGTGCATTTTAATGCAATAGCAGGCACTCTTCTTCTTTTTAAAAAAGTAGCATACACACTCGCAAACTAATAAAATGAAAGAAAAAAGAGAACGCGTAGCATGCATACTTATCTGCATTGCAACTACATTCATACTAGGTTCTCAAGCTAAAATTATGCTGCTTCTTTTTACACACAAAAGTCCATTTATATGTACGGCGGTAGGTTGATTGGTTGCTGCTGCTGCATTCAATTCACTCTGTCTTATTATTTTTATCATTATTTTTTCACTCACAGAAAAAAAAATATTCAAAGCTTTCACAAGAATAAGAATTAAGCTGAAAAGAGGATTAAAGAAAATAGAGAGCATAATTTTTTCTGTTATATTTTGTATTTTTCTCTTGAATCTAGTTTAATACTGTTTCACGGAAGAAAAAACATGTTTCGCGGAATTATTTTCGCATGGCGGTTGGCATAATAATAATAATATTGTGTAATGTAATAAAATGTATGTACAAATAGAAATGTAATCTTTGTGTTTTTTACACGTTTGAATATAAATAGTATTTTTATATTGGCTATTTTTATTTTAGAAAAAAAACAACAAACAAAAAAGTCAAATAAAACGAAATAAGTTGTTCTTTTTAGTGAGTGGTAGTAATAGTAGTTCTAGTAGCAGCATTGCCGTTATTTGTTTTTTTATATTGGCTTTCTCATAGATTTGAGACGTGAGAGAATAGAGAGAGAGGGAAGTAATTACCTTGGAGGTGGAACACTATATAGTTTCAGACAGAGAGAGAGAGTGAAAGAGAGAGAGAGAAGTAAGGGTGGTCGTGGGTGGTCGTCATGTGTAGATAAAGTAGAGTGAAATTTTCAACATCAGCACGTGTGTTGTTTTTTGTATTTTTTTCAAGGGAAAACATTTTTTGGTTCATTGTTCATTCACAGGAGAAGAGAAAGATAAAAGGAAACAAAAATCAGAAAACACAATAATGATAAATATTTGGTGATAATAAAATACATAATCATGATAATAGTAATACATTTGCATGGTGTTAGAATGTAGGTAGATACAAAAAAGATACATAATAACATTTATGTATTGTATTGCTCTTTCCTTGTGAATGGGTACACTATATGAATATTATGTTGATCTTTTCCAAAATGCCGAGTTATAGTATAAAAGTATGTATATATTTAAGCTATGTAGCTGTAGCACAAATAAAATAATAATAATGAAATAAAAAATAGATGGATTATACAAGGTGATCTCTTCGTCTTTTGCTTATTCCCATCCATGTGAAAAGATAGAAAAAAAGTATAAAAAATAACAGTGCTTTTTTGGTTTGTTTTGCTTTTCGTATTAATTTGCAACTTGAATACTAGTAGAGAATGCAAAGGAACAAAAACAAATAATAGTGAGTGCAAAATATCTGGAGCAAACAAAAACGTGATATAATAATAATAATAAAATATTGCGTAACGTGTGCATAGTAATATAATAGCCATCTCTGTAGAAAAAAATGCCAGGTAATTCAATAATAAAAAATGATAAGCTGAAATAAATGGCGAATGTAGTGCAAAAACATTTATCAAAACAGAAAGTAACAAATGAATTACTGTTGCTGTGATAGGAAATGGAATGGTGATAATAATGCTAAAATAAATATAGATATTTATGTTTATATTTATAGTAACGAGCAGAAAGAGAAAATAACAAGAACCTGGCGTACCTGTTAGGATTGGTCCTTTGACGAAGCGGAGCTCCTGCTTTCAACTTGGCACTTGGGTATTGCGATAGATAAGTCATCATGGACAGATCATCAATGTTAGGATTAATTATTTCTTCTGGTTTGATAAGCTGTAGTAAAGGAAGAAAATTGAAACAAATAAGTAACAAGTCTCTGTGTGGAGGGAGGCAGCACAAATATAAAAAAGAGAAAGAATGAAGAAAAGGGTGTATACATCAAATATTCAATTTATTTTCCCCTCTTTCCCTAAAAAAGGAACAACTAAAACTGTGCAAAAGGTTTAATGTCTGACATCAGCATGAATAAGTAATTTGAATGGTGAGTGCAGTAGCAGTAGGAGGGAGCAAGGAGGAACAAGATGAGCCACGTTTTGAGATAATGGGAAGCAAGCAAGCTGGTGGGAATCGGGAAACAAGGAGCTACAATAGGAAACAAGAAAAAAAGACAAAAAATTGTTGTATTTTTACCTGGCGAACATTTAACCAGTCATCAGCAAGACCCATAGCTTCAGCAGCGTTTTGTAGGGCATCACTCGGATTCCAGTCTTGCCAGTCAGGACATAATCCTGTGTTGGAAGGAAGAAAAAAAATTGGGAGGATGAGAGATAACAGTGCAAAACAGAAAGGTGGTGTGTATAATGACGAGCATGATGATGTTGTTGATGATGACGAGAATGGTAATAAACTTTTAGGAGGGCAACGTTCATTAACTTATTTATGAAATGACAAGGTAATGTTGGCAGTGGTCGTAATAGCCAGTACAGGCATTATTATTGTTATTATAGTGGCGGCAGCAGCCCCAGCATCAGAAAAAATGTGTTGTCTTCATCACGTCGTCATAATATATGCACATGTGTTGTCCTACGAACAAGTGAAAAGAAGACAAGACGGAGTAAAAAAGATGGAAAACTTGGGTCGACAGGTCACGTTAAAACTTTTTGCAGCAGAGGATACCACCAGTATCAGAATATTAGAAGAAGAAGAAGAAGAAAAAGAAGAACGATGCTTGATAGTGGCCTCGTCTTGTTCGTCTTCTAGACAAAAAAGTTAAGGGAAGGGTTTTTTTCAGTGAGTGATGATCAAGTGAAAGTACTACTGTATTTCTTTCCTTTTCTCTTTCCCCTCTCCACTCTCTCTCCATCTATATCTATACGACATACAATATGCTACAGTGTAGTTAAAATATAGGATGCTCCATAATGTATGAAGAAGCATCCCTCTCATAAATCTCATCTCTACTGCTACTGCTGCTAATGTGCGATTCTCCTCTTGCGAGCTTTTAAATGGTGAAATTTATAAGGTGATATAAATCAACCTTTTTATATCTGTTACTACCACTGCACACCATAATACCATAACGTTTTATATTTCTCCTCCTCGTCGTTTCCGCTGATGTTGTAAACAAAATCATTATCATCATCATCTTGCTTCTTCTCGTGTGTAGTGGTGTTTATAAAAGTACATATGTATACAGGCATTCATTTTATGATTTAACTACCCTGCACATACACACTATAAAGTTTAAAGCATAAATACAAACCTGGAGCTACAGCATCAACCAAGGCTCCTACAGCATCTGCCATCGTTCCAGTCTGTTGTAAAATTTCCAATGGGAAGATCAGGTAACTTGCTTTGAACCCAGTGGAGAAGTCTACACAAATGAAAAAAATGAGAAAAAAATACTTAAGACGTGTAGCAAGCAAAAAATATTATTGTTTTTTCATTTTTTTCAAATAGAGATCAACAAATTTTAAAACTATGCTGCTGCTGCTGCCGGAAAAAATGCAATTGTGTGTATCAACAATATACTAACAGTCTGTCAAGCAAACTTGTTAATAGTTGCTAAAAAGGGGATATAAAAGTGAAGAAAAAAACTTTTCAATTAGCGTGGCCATCCTAAAACAATGTATGAAATATGCATGTGCACTCTCTTGTCCATTTTGTTTTCTCTTTGTGTGTGGTGTTGGTGGGGCTGGGTAGCGTGGACTGGATTGATGGATGATAATACTAGGCGATGCGTTTTACTTAAGCTTTGCCCCATCTCTTTTCTTTATTGCTACTCAATAGTATAGCTTACATAATAGATGAGTGCACATGTTTTATTCATAATTTGCTGTAGCTGAGCCTCAGCAACATCCTCTCATTTATTCGCATTTTTCTCTTGTTCGCATGGCACTCTTGTTAAATATAATTTATCTGGTTACCTTTGTTTTGGTGTTGGTCCTTTCTCTCCTTGATGATAATCTTGTTCTTCTCCCTCCCACACGGGCATCGAGATGGAATAGTGCAAGATCAGCGTCCATATCAGTCCAAGGATTAGTTTCAGTTTACAGTCAACAATGTCTGATGAATCTGTGCGTGTACAAAAACGAGAAGAAAACAAGAAAATAAATAAGATAATAATATGTCATGTAGCTAAAGCAACAAATAATGTGATTCCTTTCAAAACGCAACAAGATAAATAATGGTGCAATCTACTTGGATTCAATTTATAAACCGCATAAAAAATCAGACGTATTATACGTCCATCTCACACCAAAAATCATTTGCTCGTGAAATGTTGCTCAATTTATCTTTTAAACTTTTTGAAATGTCATAAGAATATACAATGCACTTTTGTCGCGTAATTTTGCTTGAATGAGGAAAAGACGTGTCGTTTCAAAAGAGCGTTTCCTCTCGTTCTTCTAGAAAGATGCACACGGGGAGTAAAACGCCGCAGCCCCAACAACAACAACAAAGTAGAAAACTTGAAAAGAAAACAGGTATTCTCTCGAAAAAGCCGTGTAATATATATATACGCATACACGTGGATAAAAAGGCAAGAAAAAAAGTTTTGGATGGATGGATGCATGCAAACTTGTTGTTGCGGATGAGTCCGTTGTACGTAAAACGTATTATCATCATCATTTAATCAAATCTCTAAAGCAAGGCAATAGGCGAAGGTAAAGAACAAGGGAAAAAAGTTAACAAGCAAGTGTGTCAGATTACCAGTCCAAAAGATTGGTTGAGTGAGATGAAAAGCTTTATAAGGTAACAAGAAGAGTGAGTAGCGA
>JAANSP010000173.1:0-24162 GCA_036850745.1 Homidia socia
ACTACGCCTCAACTTTGGGAAAAAGTCGTTCAAACTTGAAGCAAAAGTGGTAGGGATGATATGGATGGATAGATTATATTATTAGGTAGGTAGGTAGCACCATAGCAGTACCTTTTTTGTGTCTGTACTTTTAAATGAAATGGAATGAAGGTTAAAGAAGAAGAAGAAAAAAAAGAAATGAATAGGGAGAAATGGTATGGCAAGCAATATTAGAGAAGAAAGAGAAGAAGGGTCTCTCAAATTTCTTCATCTTTTTTTGGGATTCTTTCGTCTTCTTGAGAGATGAATAAGAAAAAATGGGACGGCCCTTTTTACGGCTTAGTGTAAAGTTAAGTGGAAAAGGAAATCAGGAAGAAGGAAAAAGAATAAGAAAGAGACAAGCCAACAATAAAAATGTTTTTTTGTTGGACTCTCTCTCTCTCTCTGTTCAAGAGAGGCTTTTGTAAATGCAATGCACTTTGGATATATTATGTACACTCTTGACTGCTGCCTTCAACATTTTCAAGTGGCTGTTGTGCTATGTATATTCCCTATTATTATTATTGTCATAAGGAAAAAAAGATATTATGCGTAGCCAAAGCCACTTGAACATTTTTTTCCCTTCCTATCTCTACCCGTACAGAATAGTAGAGGTATTCGCTCTCCAAAAAAGGTACCTTTTCTTCTTTATCATTATCGTCATGGTCCTTACTGGATAGCTGGATGCTGTATATTATATTATGTACACCGGTTGATTGTCACATTTGTCTCCTTTTGGGACGACAGCCAGAGAGGAGAATAGAAGCGGAGGCCCTTTTTCTCTTTCATTCTCTTCAATTTCCTTGTGATGGTCATTTATGTATGCAGGGAACAAAACTACTTTTCCACATCTACCTACCTTGCATACCTACCACCTGGACAAAAAAAGAGTAGGAAGGATGATAATAAACGGAACGAGCAAATTTTTCTCGCGTTTTACAACAATAATATTTTAATACTTTATTTTATTGTCACAGCCCCATATAGCATTTAGCAGTGCCGTACGTATTATTAAGAAGGGACCATATAAACAGTAATAATAATGAATGCACTTTTTATTAATGCACAAGTTTATTGTCACAGCCCCATATAGCATTTAGCAGTGCCGTACGTATTATTAAGAAGGGACCATATAAACAGTAATAATAATGAATGCACTTTTTATTAATGCACCACTACTGCAGCAGCAGCAGCTTGTTGTTTGTGGTGGTGATGCAGTATATATAATTTCCGTGACAGCTTTGTAAAACAGCTATATAGACAAGGTCTCCTTTTCTGTTATGACCGTGAATATACTATCTTTATATTACTATTTTTTTTACTTAACTTACTTTTCCTACTAATCCTCAAATGCAATGTGATGCATCACTGGCAATGAACAACACCGACAATTAGTGTGCTCTCCGCTTCAGGGCAATTCTCACTCTTCCTTCTTTCTTATCAACATCCAAACCTCCTTTTTTACCTTATATGCATTGACTGCTGCATTCACCACCAAAGTTCATGTAAAATGTACTGACTTGGAGAGAAGTGGAGGTTCGACAATGGATGGATGGATGGATGGAGGAAGAAAAAAATGGTCTTTACTCTAAGGTTTCTTGATTCTTCTCTATCCCCTCTCGAAACTAAAGTGGGAGATGGGATACGGGATATATGGCATTGATTATTGTACCTCTACCTACCTGAGTTGATTATTATTACATGCCTCATGCATTATTATTACATGCTCTTCACTTTACTCTTCTCCTCTCCACTCTCCTCATATCTTTTTTCCATTTTCATCAAGGGCCTCCTTTTCTTCTTGGAACTTATAATGCCACCACCACCACCGCGAGAGGTATACTGTACTTTACGTGTCCTCTTCTTATACAGTTTTTTTGTAATGTGACGACCATGCCTTTAGGCAATCCGCAATGGTTTCTCTCTGTCTGAACTAGAGTGTTGTATGTATATCAAGGGCCTCCTTTTCTTCTTGGAACTTATAATGCCACCACCACCACCACGAGAGGTATACTGTACTTTACGTGTCCTCTTCTTATACAGTTTTTTTTTGTAATGTGACGACCATGCCTTTAGGCAATCCGCAATGGTTTCTCTCTGTCTGAACTAGAGTGTTGTATGTATTGTGTATATGTGTGTGTCTTGTTGATCATTTATTCCCCACGAAAATGAGAAATACAACAACAACAACAACAACAATAGAGTAACGCTGTCTGCTTTTTACTCGCCTTGATGCCTTGCCTTCTTCTCCATTTCACGGTGTCGATAGGTGTGAGAAAAAATAATATCCTACAAAACACCAAGACCAGACATACGAGACCAACTAACCAACATATTTTTTGCGCCTTTACATTACCATCATCAACAACAAGTATACAAAATGAACATCGGCGTTATTTTCTGCTCTTTGACCTTTTTGCACACCTGTGCAATTAATATCTTTCTCTCTTGACTTGAATCTCTCTCGAACCGAGTCTTAGAATGGAAGGAATGTATTTTTCATTAATATTTAAACCCTGAGTCTGCATTTCATGTTGAATGAAACGTCATCATCACCAAGAATGCATCCTTCCTTGTCATCAGCGTGGTGGTGGTGGTAAATGGTTGCCCTGGTATTCTACTGAGCCATGATGACTTTGGTGTTCTCTATCAATATTTAATAGAAAACTGAATAAGTTCGTTAATGAAACCTGGCACTTTTTGTTGCTGTTGTTGGAGAAATTACGTAAATGCAGGAGCAGCAACCCTTGAAAAATATTTTAATGCTCATCTCATCATCATCATCATCACTATTGTCTTTTCAGTTCATCATGCAACTAGGCAATATAGCAATCATTTTTATAAAAAGAGTGAGAGAGAAGACGCGCACACCAAAAACATGAGGCATGCATGTATGCATGCATCATCGTGATTGCTTGTTGTTGTTTAGAACGTAAATGCAGGAGCAGCAACCCTTGAAAAATATTTTAATGCTCATCTCATCATCATCATCATCACTATTGTCTTTTCAGTTCATCATGCAACCAGGCAATATAGCAATCATTTTTATAAAAAGAGTGAGAGAGAAGACGCACACACCAAAAACATGAGGCATGCATGCATGCATCATCGTGATTGCTTGTTGTTGTTTAGAAACATGACCATTCTTGTTCCAAATGTCCAAAACGTTCTTCTCGGCTGAAAGGAATCGATAGAGAAAAGAACACATGAATAATTGATGAATACCTGTCTTTTTTAATTACTGTGATTTCTACCTCTTCTTATTTTACCTTTTCTTGTGTGATGTTGTAATACTATTATGTATACAAACTAGTTCCTCTTTCTCTCTCTCTCAATTTCGTTTTCAATGCTCGCATGCCTTTGATGGGGAATGTGTGTCTACCTGCATAAAACACGATATTATTACGATGATGATCTGATCATCATCAAGACGACGATGATGGTCATGTTGATAAAATGTTGATGATTCATGTGGCCTTGTCTCTCTCTCTCTCTTTTTAACTCTCTGTCTTGGCAGCAACGTTTCTTTTTAAACAAAAATGAAATTCCTTCCGAATACAAATTCACTTGTGTGCATAGTGTAACCTGAGCATTTTTCACATTCCTCCTTCCATACAATTCACTTAATTACAGAGTAACAGTGACCAAAAACGTGTATTTTTACAATTAAACAGAGAATTGTAGTCAAGTCAGTGTTCGAATGAAAAACATACAATTTCAATGCCAACCAACAGCAAGCAACAGTGTTTTTTTTTCTTTATAGTATTTTGTAGGCGCAAAGTGATTCTCCCTATTTTGATGATATTTTTTATACTTTTTTCTGTTTATTTCTTTTAATCAGTTAGATTAGATTTTACAGCAGTAAGTAGTAGACAAACTAATAGTGGGCTACATGAAATAGTTGACGATGATTATGGCAGTTTTGATTCCTTCATCCATCTAATCTCTCTCACACCTTGTGTCAATAATACAAAAAGTGTCTTTTTTCATCTTTTGCTTGAATGCGTAAACAGACAAGATGAAATAGATTGAAAGACAAAAGATTATTAAAGATTCAGTGTGAACATCATCAGCAGCAGCAGCATTATGACATACATATACTTGAATTTGACATGGTCAAGTAAAAAGTGATGGAATGAATGTCGTTTAAAAAATAGTAAATAAAATTTCAGGCAAGCATTTTTTTGCTTCTTTCTTTCCACTTATCTATTCATTCGTCTGCCTGTTTTTTATTAGTTTATTTTATTCCTTGGTTTTATCTTTTGATGATTTGACTTGGTTAGTTAACATTTTACCTTGCTTATCTTTAATAATAATATATATAGCGATGACTATGACGATCATGTGAACAGATGTCTGTGGTTTAGCTGGTCGGTGGTATGGTGTGGTGCGTTGCTCGATGTGTACAATACTCCTCTTTTGTTTCATTAGTTTGGTGAGACCATGAAGAAAGAAAAAACACAAGAGTCAATTAAATAATAATAAGTTTCAGATGTGTACTTAAATCCATCCAAAAAAACTGTGGGCTATGTAAAGTAGGTATAAAGTCTTGGTCACTAACTAACAAAATTGTTAAGCATAAGTCTAGTAGTAACAAGCAAGGCACTACCAGGGCCAGCCCTTTCCCTTTTCATTATATTTACATAATTTGATGGTGATAAGAGATTTTCTTCACAGATTATTCTTATAAACCACAGCCAAAAACAGTGTCCACTTTTGTTTGGACAGTCACAAAACACCAGCAGAGTTTTTCTTTAAAAATACGATGCTGATGATGATAAGAAAGCTATAAAAATATACAACATGCCGCTCTATACGCTGCTCCTCGCTGTCATCATCAGCATCGTTGTCCTCGTCTTTATCCCTTTTCTTGTATTTTTCATAATTAAACCAAAGTAATAATAATAAAATATTTAAACTGCGTACTTGCTTGGGTATTTGTTTAGAATAAAAAGATATTTTCAAAAAGTACAGAAAGACATTGAATCTGAGAAGCATAGTAGTAATAAGAAAAAGTATAAAAGAAAAACACGATAAGAACAAAAAAAAATTTTGATGGGCGATGATGATGGTAACTAACTGTCAAACCTAATTTGTATACAAGTTAATTTTTTGATGGTGATAATAAATAATTACACAAGCACACAAGTGTTGAACAGCCAAACAAAAGGGGTCTTTCTGTGCCAAAAGAAAAGGAGAATATTGTTGTCTGATGCTGCTGCTGAGCTGAACTGACTAAACACCTTGGTTGTTGTTGTCTGGTGAATTTGAAGAAAATTTCTTTTTGATGATTACGCTTTTGAAAATAAAAACATGCAACCAAGGTCGCCATTTTCTTCTTTTTTTCTTTCTCATCCGCTTGCTGCTGTCGATTTTAATCTATTTTTATCGACAACAGACAACAAACAACGTCACCACCACCACCATTACTACTCAGCTCAACTACTTGGTGTAATTATCTCCAAAGAAACATTTTACTACAATAATAGTTTTGCATCTTATTTCCAAAAATGGTTATGTCTATAAAAATAAAAATGCAAGAAAGAAAATAAGTAAATAAATGAGCTGTTTTGTAGTTGTGGAATCTACATTCGACACAGATAAGCAAAAAAAGAAAGAAAAACAAAAGACGTGGTGAGAAACAAAAGATTTGCCTGTTTTACCGTTCATTCTGCTGAGTCAGCCAACCACTAAAACTGCTCTGTGTTGTTGAGTTGAATTGAATGCCAGAAATTTGTGAGAAGACAGATGAGAGGGGATTATTATTAGGTATACGCTTTTTTGAATTGAACACTTTCGCTGTCTCACACAGATAAAAATATACTAACAATAATAATAACAATAATAAATACGTCGTAATAAGTAATTAGGCATGCGACTCGAAAAGGAATGCTGATTAAGTAATAAAAGCGGGTTTAAAATGCAATGATGATTAGGTTTGTCTACTTAACTGTTATGTTATGATGACTAAACTATTCATAAAGAGTAGAAACTCTAAAAACTCTACATTTAAAACATAAAAGTACAAAAAAATTAGGTGAATGTGGAAAAGAAATAATATTTGGAGAGAAGATTGTCGTCGTCAACACAAAATATAATGCTATCATTATATGCATTTTGTTTTGTTTTGTAAGACAAATTTGAAGACTTTTTTTTAAGAAAAAGGTTTATACTTCTAACCTATTATATGCTGTTACTACAAAACATTTTTAACGCATCATTGTTGCTGTTAGTTCATTTGTGATGCAAGATGCAACGCGCAACAAGAAAAAAAACAGTGCACGTACCATACACACAAGTCTGCCCTGTAACAGCCAGTTTTAAGGTTTTAATTATGTGAGGAAATGAATGATAATGAAGAAGAAACGCAGACAGAAAAAAGAGGAAAATAAAAATTGTGCAAGATTATGATAATCACTTTTGGTGGTGGTTGTTGGCTGTTGTTCATCGTCGTCATCATCATATCATCTTAGACTTTCAAGTGTACAAAATGAAGGAATCGTGAGATGCTAAACAAGAGCATGGTAAAGAAAGAACGTGAGCAAAAGCAAGTGAGTCAGTCGGTCGGTTGTCGGTGGTGATGGTTTTTGGTAGGGAGAAGAAGTGGAATGAATATGAAATGAAAGCGTAAGCTGACTGACTAGACCAGAGAAGAGACATGAATGCATTTCATGTAATGATGATGATGATGAAAAGCGTTACAATTAAATACTTGACGATCTTCTCATTTTTCTGAGGATTTACCTCCTCAACAGGAATAAATAAAACCACAAAAGAAATATAATTACAAGCGAGCAGTTATCATCCTCATTTTCATTTTTTGGGGGATTTTTTTAAAGAATCATGTGACCTGGAAAAACTAACTTGCATATTGTATGTAGGTATAGCTGCCGGAGGGAATGTCTGTTTACTTACATTTATATGTCTCTTGTGTAATTTTCTGTAAATAGTACACATTTTCTACTTAAAAATCCCTCGTGTCATTTTAAAACGGAAAGAAACAAAATCCCTTAAAAATCTTTTTTCTTTCTTTTCTAATAAGCTATTTTTAAAGAATCATGTGACCTGGAAAAACTATCTTGCATATTGTATGTAGGTATAGCTGCCGGAGGGAATGTCTGTTTACTTACATTTATATGTCTCTTGTGTAATTTTCTGTAAATAGTACACATTTTGTACTTAAAAATCCCTCGTGTTATTTTAAAACGGAAAGAAACAAAATCCCTTAAAAATCTTTTTTCTTTCTTTTCTAATAAGCTATTTTGGTGCTACACTTTGGATCTTAAAAAGTCTACGCACGTATTTCTCTCTAGTTGTTTCCTTTTTCCTCTGCTAGTTCACCATGATGATGATAATTATCATTACATAATCCATAATACCAAAGTGACGCTTGGTTGAAGAAGATCAAGCTGTCTATTGTCTGTGCGGGGATGGTGGAAGAAAAAGAAGGGAAAAATAAATCAATTTTGATATGTTGTGTGTGATTGGAATTTTGTGGATAGTAAGCTGATGATGCTCCTGTGTATCTGTCTGTGTAAATGATACCAAAAGGTAATATTTTCCTTAAGTAAATATTTATGTTGTTCTCTTTTGTTGATTTTTCGTAATTGCACAAGTGTGTGCTGCTGCAGCAAAAGTTGCCAAGAACAAGGTTTTTAGAGAGAGAAGGAAAGAATGTTCGTTTTCTGGTCCAGCGCTCCAATAATGATAATTGCCGGACAAAAGAGGGAATCGGAATAAGCAGAGAGAGGTAGTATAAATGATAGGGAATGGTGAGATGATGATGAATGACCCGTAGTAGTATTAGTGATGGTTAAAAAGAAGAAAAAATGTTTTTTGATGATGATGTTGTTGTTGTTGTTGTTGTTCATGATGGGGATAGTCATGGGAAAACGGTAATTATGAGGATGATGGTCATTATCAAAAAAAATCAGTACAAGGTCTGCTATATGATTTGTTTTTGTATGCGTCTTTTCACCCCGCACCTGGCATTTTGTGCGTAAACTTTTATGTAAATTGTGAACTTGTGAGTCGTGAGTAAAATTTAAGAATGACATGCTACACAGAAATAATGAGTGTTGCTTGGTTTGTTTTAATAATAGCTGGTATATAAATAGCATTAAATGTTTGGTATTTATTTGTGTAATAAAAATCTATAAGGTAAATATAATTCGCTTCATGTTTCAATAATAGTACAGAACGATTGATTAGTCTGTAAATCAAAATTGTATAGGCATATAACTTCAAATGTTAAATTAATACTAGGTATCTACGTACTGTAAACACTTTCTTGGATTCTAAAAATCTAATCGCTAAACTAGATACTTTAATGGAAAATAACCGGGATGATACTTGGAACATCATCGTCTACAAATCAAACTACAAATTTTACATTGCTTTAACACAGTAAATTTATGGTAGAACTTACTTTGGCTTATCAGCTCCTCCAAGTGCTCTAGAGCGGCTGCGGGTTCGAATTGCTTCAAAAGTTGGAGAGAGTCCATTAGTTTGTGGAGGATTTCTAGCGTTTTCCACTTCTCTGGGGGGACCACGACCCCGCCTCACAGTGTTGGGCTGTACAGCGACCGGTGGGGATACGTCATTGGACCTGGCTAACACGGGAAGTCTTCTTAAACTTATTTTGGGAGCTCTGAGTAGAGCTTCCCGTAAAGATTCACCAGTAATTGTAACAGTCCTGAACTGCCCTGGTGGAGGTTGACGAGATTTGGTGTCATCACGACCGGTGGGGATACGTCGTTGGACCTGGCTGACACGGGAAGTCTCCTTAAACTTATTTTGGGAGCTCTGAGTAGAGCTTCCCGTAAAGATTCACCAGTAATTGTAACAGTCCTGAACTGCCCTGGTGGAGGTTGACGAGATTTGGTGTCATCTTCAGGAGAATTTCTCGAGTTACCGTTTTGCGGACAAATCATCCTGCTTCGTAAAATGCGAACGGGCATCTGAAATTCGGCTGCAGCTCTTTTGCCTAAAAAGGAAAATTATAGAAAATAAGTATCAAGATTTCAATTTGATTCGCATAATGTACAGTGTTACTAAATAATAAAGTGTACATTTAGTTAACAATACCTTGGTTAACATTCATGTTAACATTAGCTGACTGGTGCGTAGGTTCCCTCTGCACTGCCACCGGGGACCTGTCCCTATTCACGGGCCGTATTTCTTGTTGAGAAGTGGAATCATTTAGTCCTCGGATGAAAGTCACTTGCTTCAAGTCTTTGTTTCCTGCAAGAAAATTTTGTCAAATTAAAATGTATACAACGTTCATAATGATGCACCAAAAACATTCAAAGATGAGTATGAACACATTTTTATTCTTTTATATTTTTTTTACCTTTTGCAACATTTTGTTTTGTTTGTTGCTGTACTACAGCCGCTGCTGATCTAGTAGTTGGCATTTTGAGGTTTGTATCGTTTGAAACTGGTTTGAATAGCCACTATAAAGACCATAAATACGTTTATCTTTATAAAAATGAAAAAAAGGCTTCGAAAATGTAATTCTAAAAATGTTTTAAAAATAGGCTTGTAGCGCTAAAATTCCTTTAAAAATGTCAAGTTCAGAGAGTATAGTTCAGAATAATGCTCAAATGAAGACTTCCAACGGTAGAATGAAAAATGGCAGCTATCTTCTCCTCTAAAAGTCAAGTAGGCTAGAACAACCAAGCCAAGCCGGCAAAACGACGCCTTTCAATAATTTACACATATAGATTGGAATGATGTCGAGAAAAGCTTCTTAAAAAATAGTGTATTATTCAGGCCATGCAAATTGCTGGATATGTATTGTCAAAAAATGAGAGTACACAAATCGTATTGGCATTATTATTGAGGTAGCTATTCATTCAAAACAGTACTGCTCTGTCTGGATTTTTAAAGAAGTACCAGAGCCACATATTTTTAGTGCACATTTAACATTATCACACATCATGGACCAATAACATCTCAAACACATCGTTCCTTTCCTCTCTGTCCTTCCAAGAAATCCATGTTCCAAAACATGTACTTTGACATGAATTGTTTCTGACATGGGGTATTCATACTAACATTAAGTCAGTTAAAAATATTATTGCTATGCATTACCGCAACCTTATCGCTCAATCAGTAATGTTCCACTCGGTAGTTATTAATATTACCTACCAAAATGTTATGCACCCGTTTCACTCTGAGAACGCCATTTTGCATTCTTTTCTTGTGCTTGTTGCTGTAAAGGATAAGGATTTCTGCTACACATGTATACTACCTATTTGCTTTAGTAAAAAAGTGAAGCAGTCCCGTTCAACATTCCTTCTTCTTCTTCAAATGATAATGGGGATGAATCATCATTGAGACGACGATATGATGAGAGATATTGGAAAAAGCCGATTATTTGGGCATTTAATATTACATTGCATTACAAGTTGTTACTGCTCCGTTTTTTTATTATTACAAACCAGGAAAACTATTAGCGTGTATCCTATCAAAACATTTATACTTCTCATCATACTACTATACGCTTGCTACTGCTAATAGCAAATCTATTTATTTATTGTCGCTTGCTGGCATTACAAGTTCTTACTTTTTTCTTCCCTACTCCTGCTCACAAGTCAACACACAGCAAAAGTGCATTACGTTGCAAAAAAAGTTTAACAAAAGTAGTGATGTACGTACATGGCAAAGTAGGTTATTACGAAAAACCGATGGAAGTTGTCTAGCGAGGGAAAAAGTAAGCCATGTAAGAAAAAAAGAACGGCGTCGGTTTATTCGTCTTGCTCTTCTTTCCCATCTCCTTACAAAACGACTGCAACGACAACATCATCCAAAGAGAAAAAATAGCGCAACCGAAGCAATGCCATGCCAAAATAATATGTACGCTATTATTCTCTGTTATGACCTGACTTTCCTGCTGAATCGGTGTGGTGGTGGTTATAATGATGATGATGACGATGTAATGTAAATCAAAATCACCTAAAAAAGACCCACTTTCCATCTCTTTATCCAAATGATGCATCATATGTACATACGGTAGCTACTACACATTATATGCATTTTTTCCATCCTATTATTACTTTTACTATTATTGTAATAATATTCCATTATTCAACTAAAATTGATTCATATTTCTTTTTTCGAGAAGAGGGATTTTGTCTGCATGTCGACAACCTCGAGTAGTAGTTAGAAAAGCTCATAAAAATGGCTAAATGGCATATATTATTTTTTTCTTCCTTCTCAGCTTCTTCTTGAGACAATTCAACAAGAGCTCATGTTATTATTATTATATGATTTTTTGTCGTATCTTGTCTATACGGAATTATAGTAAATAGGGGAAGCATAAAGGTCATCATCACGACGACGACTATATGACGATGATAATGATGTTGTTGGTCTCCTCGTCCTCACATAAAAAAGTTATCTAGGTAATAAGATGGAAACTAAGGGAAACGTTGTAAAGCTGAGAGAGAGAGAGAGTGCCTACCGCTACGTGTAGGCAACTATCTAGCTACCTACCTAGATAGATGGGCCATTAAAATTGTAATCATCAAAAAGGAAATGTAGGTATAGAAGGCAGCTCAATAAAAATAGAGATTCGCATCTGCTCAACTTACTATTATTATTATGACACTCAACAAACGAAAATTGATTTTTTTTGCGAATAATGCCTTTTTGTGGAGGATTATGGATGATGATCAGAGGATGATAAAAATGTTTGTTGAAAAGGAAGTGCATCTCCCTGTTCTATATGGACAACTGGTGTAATAATAACGATGTAAGCTTTTGTCACCGTCATCATTGGCATAATATAATGTCATCTGCTTCCTCATGAGAACTGGGACAAGAAATAATTCGGTTGTTGGTAGATGGTTGACATTATTATTAAAATAATAATCATCATTGCCATCATTGCAACATAATAATAAATATGGGATCACGGCGAGATGCGCGGATGACGATGGATTTCTTGTAAAACATATTTTTTTCTTGGTTTGCTTGTAAGAAAAAAACATCAACCAATTGAGTCAGGCGCAGGGTGAGAAAGAGAGGGAGAGAGCTTTTTTATGATGATGACATGATTGACGCCGCGTGTGCTCATGAAAAAAGTACGTTAAAGATTTTGCTGATCGTTTCACTAACTGTGATGTAAGCCAGTCAGTATGTACTACATCTTGTTTATTAGTATGTAGTGAATGGTGATGATGATGGTGGTGGTAAAGGCGGTTGTATAACAAGAAGTAAGTCATGGTAATGATGGCAATGTGGTGACAACGATGATCACTGTATGAATTATTATTAACCATGTTTTTATTTCGTTATTGCCGCTGAAAAAAATGACAATGATGATGATATTTTCGTGAGGACTAGTAAACTGTTGTGCTGCACGTAGGCATATCTACTACATAGGCTGCTCACTAACCAACGTCATCATCATCAGCACCAGCGGTACGCGGTGGTCGGTCGCTGCTGTGGCTTTGATGGTGCTATACTTGATTTAAGAAAAAAATGTAACAATGAATTGGCATGTGCAAAAACGTTACCTAGTTAGCAGCACACAAAAAAACGTTGCAGTTGTCAACAAAGTCGGCAGAGATGGAAAAAAAGAATAGCCAGGTGAAGTAGTAATAGTGGTCGAGATGATGATGATGATTTTTAATGCAGCTGCAGTAGCAGTAGTAGCGCCAACAACAGCGGCGTACCGGTTTATCCCAGGGATACTCAATAGGTGCACTCTCCTGCTAGTGGAATGGTAGATGAGATACGCATTTTTTTATTGAATTCGCACAACAAGAGTAACAGTGAGCGTAATCCGTCGCTATTATCATCATCCAAGTTAAGTGGGGATGCTGGTGGTGGTGGTGTGTAGTGAGTGACGAGCAAAAGTACATGTTATTTATTTCGATATTACTATAATTACTGGTACTACTGCTGTTGGTGGTGGTGTAGTGGTGATGATGATGATGCTGCTGTGTAAACTACTTGGGTAACAACACCTATATAGCTACCACTACTTCTGTAATATTTTTTGATGTCATCTTAGTTAACAATGAGATCCAATTACAGGATTACAAGCCGATCTCTAATAATAAGCAATGCCATTACATTTGCAATGACAACAGCGACAAGTTGTAATAATGATGATGATGATGCTGCTGTGTAAACTACTTGGGTAACAACACCTATATAGCTACCACTACTTCTGTAATATTTTTTTGATGTCATCTTAGTTAACAATGAGATCCAATTACAGGATTACAAGCCGATCTCTAATAATAAGCAATGCCATTACATTTGCAATGACAACAGCGACAAGTTGTAATAATAAAAGCAAAAAGGAGAGTTGAGCTTGTTAAATTCGGCTGGTTGACGCTGACACCCTCGTCGTCGTTCTCCTCGCTAATATAAATACTATCATCATCATGGTAATAATATTTATAAAATGTTTTTAAAAAGAACTACTTCTCATTTCAGATTTTATTTTTAATGCTGAGAAGAGAGAGAGAGTGAAATGAGCTCTTTGATGATGATGGCTGGCGTTATCATTATGATGACCATTAAAGCAAATCACAATAAAATAATCTGTACTGCACCACACAACCACTACTTCACTGCTGTGCTTTATTACCAGAATTTATTACATAATTACAATTTTTCAAGATTAACTTTTATCTCGAGTTGGAGAGCATAATATAGAAGCTAGATTCAGAGTGCAACAATATTTTATATTCGAAAAAGAGAGGTCTAATAATAAATTCAGAAACAGCAATGGATGCCTAAAACAAGTTTGTAACTGCATTCAATAGATTTTAATGTGCAAATTTTTTTATTGTTGGTGTGCGGTAGATAAAGTAGGGTTATTATTAGATGAATGACTTGCTTGTCTTGGCTTGAATGGGCACATGTGAATAAACCATATTTTTGCTGTATACGGGCTGCTTTTTTGCAGCGTAGAAAAGTTACAGCAGAATTTTGTTATAATAATTTGTTAATCATCGTCAGCAATAATATCGCCAAATGATTGTTCCATTTATTTTATTCTCTCATCTTTTTTTAAATAAAAAGGGCAGGCATGCTGCTACTACAAGATGGTAACAATGAAGAAGCGAAAAAGTACTTTTTTGGTTTTTATCGCAACGTGCAATCAGTGAAACATGCGTTATTTATTGATAGCAATGCAATAAATGGCAAATTTAAGATGTTCAATTGTAAAATTAAAAAATGTCTCTTTCAGACGAGCAGATACCTACCCAACTAGATAACAATCATCATGATCGGTAGTAGTAGTTGTTGGACTAGCGTAATAAACTAATGGGTAATGGGAGTATTATCACAGCAGTTTTTACTTATGGATTTTTATTTGGTGAGGTGATAGGCGTACAAGTTACAGTCAATTGTTACTTGTCAATGATCACTGTAAGATAACATGATTTTGTTTTGTTGGATGATGTAATTGAAATCTGTGCTGTACCGTGTGCATTGTACTTGCTTGCATTATTGCAATACAATTCCATTCAGCAATTCAAGCTTTTAAATTGAAATTTTTGTGGAGGTAGTGGCGGAATGATGATGATGATGATGACGACGACTACTTCACTTGCAGGGGATTATGGATGGTGATGGGATATAAATAATAAAATGAGAATAAATCACTTTACAATTGTTCGCGCTGTTAGTGGACCAGTAGTGGAGTGAGGGCAGTCATTGCTGATGCATTTGGAATTGTATAGGTTTTTTAGAAACATTTGCTGTAAAATATATTGTTATTTTTTGTTGTTAAGAAGATTGACAGGGAGATCTTAAGTGTTGTCATGAAAAGGACATAAATAAAAAAATTGCCGTTTAGCAGTAGCAGCAACAGCAAACAGGCAAATGCAAGAGGGCTGAGGCTGCCGACAAGAACAAAAGAGAGACGTGATATATGGGAAACTAATAGCTTATCAATACTTTTTTGCCACTGATTGTCTGAAAATTGAATAGCGAATTTTAAAGGGAGGAGGGAAGTTGCAGGAGTGGAATGTAGTAACAACAAAGTAATATGCCATTTTTCTCTTATTGGGTTAAATGTTTTCCGATTGATTGAATGTGGTGATGAATAGTGGCGGCCGCATTGCAAAAATTATTATACCATAGCATCAGCATCAACTGCGGGATACATACTAGCAATAACGATAATTAGAAAGGTTCTAAAAACTCTATTACGTAAGAGGTCGGACATTAAATGAAAGAAATGGAAATTACTTTATTCCCATTATTTTACGCATATCAAACGCATATTTAAAGGACAAAAAAGTTAATTTGGTAATAAAACTTTATTTTATTTTTCTTAATCAACCTGCCGAGTTTATAGTAGCAATTTCATTGATAATAATATTTGCTAAAAGTCAACGCATAAAAAATCAATCAGCAAGTTTGATTGTCCTCCCTGTGAAAGAAAATGCAAGTCAAATCAATAATCAATCAACAGTTAAATTGCTCAAATAAAAATAGGAGTTTACGGGTTAATTTCTATAAAAACAATTCGCATGAGAAAAAAATTGTGGAACGATAGTAAAATATAAAATATTTATTAGATTTGTACTCCTGTCAGTTCTATTAGTGAGCAAGGTGCTTTTTACTTTTTTCTATTCTGCTACTACAAATAAATACTGCACAGCTAACATTTATTTTTATAAAAATATCGTCATCATCATCAGAATTCAACGTCATTGAAATTCCTCTCAATTCAATCTCTCCCTCTCTCAAACAAGTCACCTGCATATTTCCCGTTCTTTTTTTATTGCATCACAGCACAAATAACAGCTCAATTCAGTCAAGTCTGAAATACTCATCGATGCAATACAAATAAATAAATATAAATGCTTATATACCACCGCGACTTGCAGTAACAATGGTCATAACAACAGTTATACAAGTTTTCGTTTTCATTTCAAATTGTGTGTCGGCTAAAGTTTTTTTTCATCCTTCACTTTCAGTTAAAATCTTTATTGACCCATCTAACTAATCAGCTACTGATATTTTTCATCCATTCTTCTCATTGGAAATGAATAAAAAAATTCTTTGTTGCATTTTTTTACAAGGCATTGTTGCAAGCTCGACATACCTCACCTCTCCCTGAACAGTAGTGACACCAACAAGGTGACTCATTGACATTGTTTCTTTTCTTCTAGTTAGAATTCCAACTAAACTCTCGCACCAGCTATTTCAAAACATACAAATCACATTGAAACTACATGCAGCACATTCAATAATTCAGTTAGGTAGCTTGCATAATTATTTGGCCCTGCATTCCACTCCTATATACCACATAATGACTGATTGATTCAATCAGAATTGCAATCAATTGATTGTCGTTTTTTGCTTAAGTGTAAAATATGTCGTAGAGGAATACAGACAGGGAGCACTATTTAGTATGGGCAGTAGTAATAAAACTAATGACGATAATAATAGTAGTGGCATGGCAGTAGTGTGTGATAACGGTAGCGATAAAGATCATTGAACTTGTCTGTTGTCATTGTCAACATGAAAGGAAAAAAATACAAGAAATAAAAGAAGCCGACTAATCTGCATTGATCATCATCGCCATTACCGTCGTCTTCACTACTAGCACTACTTGTATGACCATGCTATCGACGACAGGATAGAAATCTTAAAAATTCACAGCAAAAAGACAGTGATGCATTTGCATAAAGAATTTGAATGGAAAATGTTTTTAAGGTCGATCGATGATTGGCATAAATAAAATTCGTCATCAATATGCAAATAGTTTGCTGGTATGTACACTAGCTAGCTTTTCCAATCCAATATATGTTTTCAAGTAGTAAAGTGCAGATAGTTCATAAAGTTATTTGTTGTTTTTTGTTCTTTTGTGCTAATCGCGGCAACAAAAAGGTACTTGCATGCCTACTTTCAAGTGACTCAAGGTATATTGAAACGCGCTCTCAAGACTTGTTTAAGTTACAGTAGTAAAAAATGTAATAAAAACGTTGTTTTTTATTGTTGATTTGTAGCAATTTCCTTTTGATGAGTTTTCTTTTGATTTGCCGTTTTAATGACAAAATTATTGCTTTTATCACACGAGCTTCTAATAGCTTTATAATTTGCTGCAATTAAATTAGTAGCAGCAAAAAAGTTGTTGTCATATTAAAATACTTTGTTGCTGCTACTGATGATTCTGCTGCTGTGCTACTGTTTACTAAATGTTCAAAGGTGAGAAAAAAATGCTGTACGAGGTACTTTACTTTTATAATTATAATTTACCCCGTCTTGATGATGAGGATGGTGATGAGCGTGTGAAATGAGCAATATTATTATTATTATTATCATCAATGTCTGATGATGTAGTCATTTTGAAGAGGATACTGACAACGACAGAAAGGAATAGTATAGACAAAAAGAGACGCAGACAGAAGAACAATTAATCAATTTGCAAATTACACTATTTGATGATTTGGTTTGGGCGGAGGAAATGGAATTGTAATTAGCTGTTTGACTCGATAGCATTTGAATAAGTTAAAAAATAAGACAGATTAGAAAGGAAGTAGTTAAAAAGAAATGCACAACGACTTTGTTGTTGTGTAGTTTTATTCAAAGAAAAAGACTCCTTCTTCTTGCATAAGTTTCATTAATGAAATGCACACGAGTCTTTCTAGTTGCCTTTTTGAGCTGAAAAGGAAGAGTAAAAAAGTAAAGTAGGTATTTATTTATTTTTGTACAATAAACGTTATTTTACTACTACACGCGTGCAACATCACATCTCAATTCAGTGCCATCATCACCGCCACTCTCCATTCCACCACCACCACCACTGCTATTTCTTCATCCATTTCATTTAACGACTGGCTGCAGTGCACTCACTTCCGCCTGTTTGAGAAGCAAAGCTGTGTGTGCCATGCCGTAGGCACAATTTAAATCTCAGCTTGAGTCTCAGTAGCAAGTTGAGCAGGGTTCATTTCACCATAATCAAAATGTCTTTAATGTGATTGTTGTTCTCTGTCAGCAGTAGTCAAACCAGGCAACTCTACAATGTATGCATACATATACCTAGCACTACAATAACCCTTCTTTTTCGTGCCTCAATGGATTCCTTTCATTTTTCCTGGTCCCTAGTGTGCGTACCGTTTAATGGCAAACGAATTGTATCGCGTAAACTCCATCTTGTATTTATTTATTTATTTATTATTATGCAATAAATACCTTCTCATCCTGTGTGACTTGCTCACTCCAGCTTCCACTCTCATTTTCCATTATGACAAGTCAGTCAATCTTTTGCTTTCGTTTTTTTTTCAAAAAAAACTACAAATTTCCAAAGCACATAAAATAC
This sequence comes from Homidia socia, assembly GCA_036850745.1. Lineage (NCBI taxonomy): Eukaryota > Metazoa > Arthropoda > Collembola > Entomobryomorpha > Entomobryidae > Homidia > Homidia socia. Next base: position 18,323 of record JAANSP010000173.1, read on the forward strand.
ACTCCATGTAGTACGTAGGTATAACACGTTTGTGTATAGAGCTCCAACATGTATAGCCCTGCTCTGTTTCTGATGAATTAAACAAGACGACGATCAAGTCAAAAAGACTGACAAGTAATTTTCTATGAGCTGCATGAGGCTTATAATATATTCTCTCTCAGCCGGCCGGGTTTTACGTTTTTGGTTTGACGTGACAGTAAACTGAAATCCATTCAGCCGTGCTTCCTTTTTTCCATTCGCTCTTTTCTCCAGACTCCATAACGTGTTGTATTTAACGCAATAGATTTTCAACTGTTTTCTTTGTGTACATCGTCATCATCATCATCACGGTACAATGAGCTACTGTATTCATCATTGTGTACTCAAAACATGCATACGCACATGCTAAAACCCGGATGGACACGTAAAAGGCACCCGTTCTTCTTCTTCGTCTCCTCTCCATTTTCCTCCAGGCATGCCATGAATGCCGAAATAACAACATATGGACACAAGTCGCACTTTTCCATTATTCCACATAAAACGAGAGTGAGAGTGTGTGTTCCATTTTTTGTGATGATGATAATGACTCTAGTTTATTTTTGTACCACATAATCTCATCATCCTGCACAGTTCATTTTTTTCCTTTTTTCAAATTGCGTAATAATACACACCTATATTACTCCATAAATTCGTTGTAATAATAAATATTCATAACATTTAATAAAATATACAAAATATGCATATTATTATTGCTCTCATGACAAGGAAGCACGGAGGCAGGCACACGAACTCGCCACTGGCAGCACAGCACTCCATCTGCAATAACAAATGAAAAAATAATATATCTGAAAGTAAGAAAAATGATGATCCTGTCATGTCATGGTATGTCCTTTCATAAATAGCCAGTATGTTTAACGTGTATTGTTGTTGTGATCGTCAATTGATAGATTTTTTTTATCATGTCAGAGTCAGGAAATCCCATGTTCAGTTTTAACTTTGCCAAGTGTAATATAATCATTACTTTTTCCTCGTCACCCGACTACTACCACGACTACAACTATACTGCCGCCGGAGGATGATTATTGGTGCGCCATCGCCATCATCTTCATCAAACACCATAACTAACACTCTCGGTGCAACACCATAAAATGTGCCCTTTAACATGTAAAAACGCATTACATTTTTTGGTACCTATCTACACACTTATGCCATGTCAACGACCAGGTTGAACTGTGGTACTTTTTCCGCTATATTTTTACCACTCATTATTATTATTATTTCTCTCCTTTTCTGCTCCTTCTTCTTTACATCCATCATCATCCACCACCACCGCCACCAGTCTCGAAACTCCTACTGACGATGATGATGCGTGCATACGTAATGCTAAAAATAATAGTAGTAGTAATGCAATCTAAATGGTTAAATGATGATGGAGCAAGCCAAATCTCAAAAATCCGTTCATTTGTATGCTCCTTGCTGCTCATCCCTGTCCACCTCTTCTCCTTCATCATCATTTTTACTTTACGCTGCTAGTCTTTTTTATTATGTATTTCTTCGCAAGGTCCATCATTCCCTTTCTTCTTTTTTGCGTTTATTGTTATTGCTGTTATTATTATCATCGTCTTCATCATCATAACCATTTTATTTCTCTTCCAGCAAAAGCGTTTCTTCAGTTAATAATCGTCTTTCTCTTCACTCACTTGAAAACGTGTGTAATTACAAGGAAAACATGTTGATGATGATAGTAATAATGGATTCACCTCTTCTTCTTCTTCGTCTTTTTCTGCTGCAGCTTTTCAGAATATGGGATATGGCCTTATATGGCATCCCGTACAAAACAGACGGTAACAACAACATGGACGATGAAAAAATAGATCCGTCTCTGCCTCACCTTTTCTCTTCGTCTCCTTTTCGTCTTTGAACAACAACACACTCTATCTATCCTCTCTGATTTCGATATTTTTTATCCTTGCAGAAAGTATGGTAATTACCCACATGACATGAAATTGATGATGATGATGATGAGGTGGATGACGACGATGAGTTGACAGCAGCATCAACAGCAAAAAAATAATAGTGGTGGCGGCGATGATGATGCGACTGTGTGTTGTTTACGGGTTCATTATTCCCTTTTGACTGGAAAAATGGGTTGCTCAAACAATGAAACAATAGCTTATGTACATCCACTTAAAAAACTTTGTAGTACGTTGTATATCATATAATCATGTAGTAGGACTCAACTTGTAATGAATATCATTTAATAATATTTTTTGCCATTAGCGTGTGAGATCTCGTCCAACTCCCACTGAACACTACCAACACCACCACGCCAGTATCATTTTCACCTCCTCCTCAGTCTCTGTTGCCTAATAATCCGTCGGTTTCATCGTCACTGTCACAACGTGGGAGTGAATTCTGCTTTAATTAACTCAACTAATAAATAAAATTAGAGTCACGTAGACAAAAGCAAAAGCAGGCAACCAGAGAAAGACTAGCAAACATGTATACAAGCTTGCATACAAGCTCATTCACACTTGAATGGATATATTTGCATTGGTGGTGGTGGTGGTGGTAGGGAGAAACGACTGAACGGCTTCACTACTGGCATGATGAGTAAAGGTGGTGGCGGTGATGATGTTACTCCACTGCTTCAATTTTTGTTTGTCGTTGTCATTGTCATTCCACTGTTTTTCCTCACTCCCGTGTCTCTGTATTATTTACAAACTGTACAGAGAGCTAAATTCCTGTGCACAACTCTTCTGTGCAGCAAGTGTGAATGAAATCAAAAGGATTCATAGCTTCCTCCATGATGATGATGGTGATGATGATCAGGATCAGGAGAGGATAGTTTTTTTCTGCTGTGTATTTGGAAAGCGTTGACGATGACTGCACACGCATTTTCACGCACACTGGAAGACGAGGTGACAGACCACAAAATAATCCAATTATACAACATGCTCGTTGTCAAAGTATTTGCTAGTTGCTATGCTCATTGCTCATGTACTTTTATTAGCTAATCAGTAAGTATGTACATATATGTGTATAGTTATTGCAGTGATGAGGAAAGAAGAGGAGGAGGATGAGGATGAGGAAAGGGAAACCAAGTTGAATACCTACTTATATTTACACTACTATGTAGCTTGCTGATGCATAAGCTTTGTACAAGACAAGCAGAGTAAAAGTGTGAATTACATCATCAATCAAATTAGTGGAGGTTCATGGACTGCTTCAGTTTCAAATCCTTTCAGCATCACTTGCCTTTACTCCTTCTGCATTTCTTTGGTTTTATCCTTTATCCAATGCCAATGTACATGTGTATTTATTTTACAAAATAAACTTTGCCCGTTTTTACATGTATTTTATGCAAATTTTTTTCAAATCATACCTTTATCGTGGTAAGTTTTATTTTTTATTACTATTTCCTCGTCATATTTTTGCATTAGACCAACCCTGAATAAAAATTTGTTAAACCTGTTAAAGAATGCCTCTTTTCTCTGGATTATTATTATTGTTGTAGTTATATTGTTGTAGTTACAACAATGAGCTTGCACGATTCAGTTGACAGCTTTTTTGCCACTAGTGCTGCTGCAACCACAACTCCAGTTGCGAATCCAGTTTTAAACTAATAAATAAAGTTTTATTGGATTCTTCTAGCCTTTGTCAACTGACGGAGGAGTCAGCTAAATAATCCATAAAAAATTCTCTGATATCCTACTGTTTTCTCACAAAAAAAACTTGCTGTTTTCCTTGCCATATAACAATCTTATTATTTATGAGACCTGCCTGCCTGCAAACATACAAGTTCATTTGCGTATGCCGTACCTACACAAATAGTGTGTGTAACTTGACTCTTGAAACTATTAATTTATTACCTGTTCTCATTATGGTAATTATTATGATGATATTGTGAGCGCCGATAGTAAGTAAGTAGTAGTGATTGCTGTTATGATTATCTTGTTATCTGAAATAATCGATTGTGTTGTTGTTACTGTGGCGGTAGGTTTATTAGTAAGAAATTAGCAAGGCGGTAGGTAGGTAGCTAGAAATTTTTGTTTTTTTTCTACATGAGAAACCAGACCGGGCAGCAAATACGACAACGACGAAATTTAACTACCACACATCACACAAGTGGAAAAGCCATTTACTCCTGCTGCTTCACTTATTATTATTCACTGCACCTCACACCACTACTACTTACCTTTTTGTTGTTAGTAATTTTTATGCTTGGCTAATAAATGCTGAATGTAAAATCATAATCATCTCGTCGTCAAAGTGGGAATGCTTGCAAAGAAAATTATTGTGTATGTGTGTGGAGAAATCACATTAGAATAATTTTTACCAACAGCACAAGAAACGAAACCACAACAACTTTGACAGATGACATGCCTCACACTTTATAATAACTTGATAGAATCGTCGTCGTCGTCGTTCTTTTCTTGATGATGATGACGATGAAGATCAAGCACAATAAAAGGGAGAGCAAGAGGATGGCATGTCATGTTGGTAAAAAACAAATTTGTTCACTGTCATGATCCTATCATCGTCATCAACAGCAACATAATCATCATCATCTTCTTCTTCATCTTCATGCTCAGCATAGTAGAGCTGGAGATTGACTGTAGTAGTAATACTTGGCCAAGTGATTGCAATCTTTCTTCAAATAAATAATTTAGTATAGAGTATAGAGTCCATCGTCATCATCATCATACGACAATTTGATTCACTTTTCATTTTCTTTTATCACTATTGTTATACTTTTTATTTGATTTTGATTCATCACAACACCATCAGTCATCATCAGCAGCAGCAGTGCACTAGTGTGGCAAAAAAGAGAGAAGTGGAGAGCAATTTTGCTCATTTGAATAAATAAATAAATTAATCAGGGAGGCAGGCAGAGAGGTAGGATAACCAAATAAGAGATTGATTTTTGTTGATCAACACGACATAATATATACATGTATAACGTTGATAGAGAGATAGACAGAGAGGGGCGCAGGCAGACATGCATGCTCTCCTCTTGCTCGTTGTTCTTTTGATTTGATTTGCAATGATTTAATTTCGTAATATGATTCGAATAAAATCGTAAATTCATTATAGAAGGAGGAGGATGGTTGGAGGTGGGATCTATGGCAGTGTAATGTAATCTATACTACTACTAGGAAAGGCGACATGCCATCTTGTCATGTATCATCATCATCATTTTTGAATTTGGCAAGTTGTTATCTTCATGTAGGATCTTCAGTTGGACAGGTAGAAGGAGAATCTTGTTGATGATGATGATGATGATGACGGTGATAATAGTGATTAGGATGAAGAGGGTGAGGGAAAATTGAATTTGACTGCGTCAACAATCATCAGAACAAATCGAATCAATAATAATAAATAAATAAATAAAAGTAAATAACTTACATAAATAAATTTTGTTGTTTTTTTTCTGCTTGCTGACCACAACTAGTTGAGCCATTTAGATGTAAAATGCATTGCACACGCATAAAAACAATAATAATAATAAATAATCTATTCATCCTTGCCACCATATTAAGGAATAAAAAAGAGTCAAATTACTGCATAAAACAACTGACCTGGATTTTGGGAAAGGAATTAGGATGAAATTACTTACGCATAATATTTATTATTCATTGTTATGGTGAAAATAGGGTAGAGCGCAGGCAGGTGTACGCCTAAGAAACATAAATATTAGCCATGTGTGTGCACGGTCGGCAAATAGGTGGATAATCATACTCTTGCTGGTAATATAAAGCAATAACCATTTTAAAGAGCATTTTATTACCATGGTAACTCTAGTCGTGAATTATTATTTTTTGGTAATTTCAAGTGCGTCTATATGTCTTAGTCTTAAA
>JAANSP010000174.1:0-27621 GCA_036850745.1 Homidia socia
TTTGACAGTAATGAACAGTATGAAAAGTATGTATAATGAGTAGTGAGTGACTCTTCTCGCTTTTATTTATAATTTTTAACGACTTGACACTTTATCCCGTTTTTCTGTTGTTTATGTAAAAAAAATCATTCGTAATCATCAGCGCTTTAAAAAAGTATTCAACTGTGAGTCTGAGTAAAGTGAAAACATTATGGATTTTACCTTTACGCAAGGCACGTTGTGTCGCGTGTGTGTATAAAAAATACAATAATTGTTAGTTGGCATGAAAATGTTGTACACACATCACCAAACCGAAAAGGATGCTGTTATAATTATAATAGTAAGTAAAAATGTAATTAGGTAGATGGAACGGTGGTACGTACTGTTTTTACCTGTGTGTTTTTCTTCTGATGTAAGTGTAAAAAATCATTAAGCCTATTTACAGTAAAACTGAACATTGTCGTCTCTTTTTAAGACGTAGAAAACATTATGAAAAAGTAACGAATTACTCATTACTATTACTACTACTCAAGAAAAGCTCAATGAAGAGTATAATTTTAGCAAACAAATGATTGTATAGAGTTTGGTGTAATAATGTCTATGTGAACAAAATAAATAAAACGCTATATATACGCTAGGATTTTCAATATTAAATAAAAATTGTCAATTTTAGAAGGAACCAAATAAAATAGTAATGTAGTCATTTTCGAAGAAGTGGAAAAAAGTTTTTATGATGATGACATGATGATTAAGACGACGACAATGAGCAATTCGATAATTGCCCTATTAAATAATAAAACGAAATGCAATGACTGCAAAGTATTTTATAGACAACTTTAATACAACTCTTGTTACTGTTTGCTGATGACTCATCAGTGATGAGTAATAATGTGTGTTAAGAAAATTGTCAAAATGACAAAAATACATGTATTTATAAGTAGAGCTTGACTTGTCAAGTACTTCTCCCGAGACAAAAAATGACAGAGTTATGGTCGTTTCAAGTCACTTTTTAGAGAGATGTATATACATTGGAGGGTAATTGTTTGACGTAGCTTATTTATATCGCTGTGGTTTGTCAGTTTTTTTACCCAAAGAAAGCACGCTAATTAATAATAATTGTTTGAGTGTAAATAAAAACTGGTGATTCCCTTCCCATAATGAAACTTTAATGATTTATTTCTTAAATTATTCGATTTTCGTGTATTTTTGCATGAACTTCTCTGTAGTATTTGTCTTTAATAGTTGAGCTAATAGTTAATTGGTCGCGCAAACAAAACTATGGGGAGGTGAGATGTTCAAGTTATTATGGTGCACAGGTAGATATTTCTTTGTAATGTTTACCAATGTTTTCGTTATCCTCTGTATACATTAATTAATTACATATGTTTACTTCTCTTGTACTTACATCTTTACTTTTTATACTGAACGTTTTAAACAAATCAACAAATAATTTAACCAAAAAAACTGGCGGAGACATTACATAAAACTCGAATACTTTCTTAATTGTTATCTTGCAATCGTCAGGTAAAGGAGGAGTATTATAAAGAAATAAAATGTTTTTTTTTAAGTTGTAAACAGAATTTACAAAATAGTAAAACATAATATACTACTAAACAGAGAATATATACTTAGAAAGTAATAGAGCAATTACAATTATTATTATTATATGTATTAAAATAGTATGCATAAAGTCTAAGTACGATCAATCTATTTATAAAAATGTATAAAAACATTTTGTCGGAGAATGTGAATAAAAAATACTGTCGCCGGTCGTACGAATCTTAACGCACGATTGAAAAAAATATATTTGTTTTACTGACAACTTATTTGCATTGCTTAATGGCATCTCCAGCATTAGTTCCGAAACCATTTTCATTTATTATTGCATTAAAAAAAATCTCTTTTAAACCTGGCAGAAAAGTTGCAGTAAAGTAGGAACTAACCCGATTTGTAAGCAATTATTCATCTGAGAATTTCGTGGTGAATTAGATCGAATTGAAACAAAAAGGGATTATCACAAGTCTATATTAGTCTAGGGAATCCGAATATGCAAACAGTTTTCCTATCGCACCTCATGCCTTGTCTACACACGCCTTTCAATTCGGTAACTTTATTTTGAGTGAATCCTTTATTGCATTAAAAAAAATCTCTTTTATAGATTTACTTGCTGGAGTGTTTTTAATTTAGCACTGGTTTAAAATAACTCAGCATATAAATAGTCGAAAGACCCCCTTCCAAATGAACAGTAGTGAATCGTTTCGTGATTCGAATGAAGAGAGTTGCACATCACTTTTCCATTTCAAAATGGGCATTCGGATATTTTTTTTCGTTTCTTGTACAGGGATTATTTCTTGTAATGGGATTCCACTGATTGAAAGTTTAGAGTTTTCCACTAACGCGACTAATTTAGATTCGGATCAACCCACTACCACAATCAGTGCAAAGGAGATAACGACGACAGAGTTGCAGTATTTGGAGTTTGAGTATGAATTCCTTGACAGAGAGGTTAATTTAATATGCATTGTTACAGATTTTATTCACAAAATGTATAATTGTGAGTTAACTTAATAATTGCGACATGAAGTAGTAAATATTTTTTTTAATGCCTTGTCCTTTAGACGTTTTGGAGCAAGAATACTTATAATTGCGTTAACGGAACTTTACAACCCAGTCCATATTTGGCAATGAAATATAGCCAATGTGAGAGAATCCACCGTCCGTATAATCCAAAGGTTACCAACTTTCATTAAAAATGCCCTGTTCATTGGTCCAAATAAACATTCAAGACGGCGAAGTTTCTTAATTGTTTTTTTTATTCTACTATTTTAAAGTGCACAACAAATTGTCAAATGGCGATTACAATGCTGGTAAAACTATGAAGCGAGTTTAATATTTTTCAATTTGTGTTTTGCTAGAAACAAGTATATGTATTTGATAAGCTTATTATTTGTAATTTAGCTGGAGCCTAAAACACCTACCTTGGAATTATATAAACGTTTCTTCAAAATTGTACTCCCTGAAAGCATAAAAGACGCCGCTATTAATCACTACAGTAAATGCTTTGAAAAGTTTGGTGAGTTGGTGTTTTCCACTTTAATTAGCCTTTCTAAAGCATTTTTTTCTTTATCCAACCAAACTGGTTATTCAGTTTATTTTTTGCGGCTGCTAATAATAATGATAAAGTGAAATTTTGATTCAAGGGAAAATCGAGGATTTGTTGGATTCTAATTCTAATTGTGAGCGAGCCCAGCCATTTTTTGAATGCATGAAAGAATTCCAGTCTAAAATGGTTTGCTCAGAAGAAGAACAAGAAGAAGAGGAATAGGTTTCTCGGAATGGGAACACAATATGACCATGGCATGATTTTCATTGTTTTTGACCGAAAAGAAGTAAATTTTATTTTCCCAACCTATTTTACAAACGCATGTATCTGATGATTTACTGAAAGGTGGTGTGAACAAATTATTATCCCAATGCAATAAAACCTGATCTCTCAGATACAAAATCTTGTGATTTATGTATGCATATTTGTCTTCATTAACTTTACTTTCATACACTCACATATACTCTTCTATGATAAAGGAAGATTAAATCTATCACGTTCTATGACCATTCTCCATGAAATTCTACTAAAATCGGGCGTAATTCTATGAATTCCGGAATTCCCTATACATCACTCTCCAGTACATTTTTGGGGAAAAAATAGTTAAAAGCTAGTACATAAACCAATCTTGTGCCGAAACTTTGCTAATTTTCGCAATTCCACAACAGTATCTGCAGTCTGCACTGATGTCATGTTTTTCTTTATGCAACTGACACGAGCAGTATAAATGTTCAAAGGCGATACATATAATGTTTGTTAAAAGCGCAACGTATAAACATTTCAGAACAGCACAAAACAATATTATAAACGAACGTGTGGTTACCTAAACCAGATAAGCTTGAAGCTTGAGTTATGCAATGTGATTGTGCGCTATGTTCATAAATAATCTAACACAAAAAACGCGTTTTATGTGCCCAGAAATACTTTACTTCCTTGTTTTCTTGCTGCTCATCATATCATAATAAACCATGTTGTGAAAAACGGCACAAAGAAAAAAAGAGGAATGTTTTATCAGTTTTTGAACACGCTTAAAAAGTTAGCTTACTCTAAAAATGATGTACTTAATAATAATAGTTTACAGCATAATAAACCAGTCCGAATAAGTTAAAATTTTAACAAGACATTTTACAATGTTAATACTCCTTTTTATCGTGCATTTAAAGTAAATTAAATAAAAAATAAAATACCTACATAAAGTTTAGTACTTGGCCACCAATATAGAGCCACCGAAGAACAGAAACCTATCAAAGACCAATATAGCTCTGACTGCGTCATTAAAATTCTCTCACGCTTTTTAAAAAATTGACTTTTATGGCCAACTGAAAAGTTGAGGTGACGGCTAGTCTAGTTATTCTTTGATATTTAATATGCCGTGTAGTTTAAGTTGTATAATAAGTACCTTTTAGCAAAAAAACATATATACAACTCGCGAAACTTAATATGGTTTGCTTTTATAACAAAATGAATGACTTTACCTGCGTATTTAGATTTTATTGTTCTACCTGACTGGCTTTAAATTATACTGACCTTGCTCTTTCCTACACTGCCGTTGTGCCGCTAGAACAGCGCTGTGGATTATCTTGATACCATTAATTCCTTGCAATGCAATTAATGGGGATAGAATTGTGTTAGAGGTATTATTTTTTACAAAAGAAAACAACGTCATATAATGGTCATAAGTTGAAAGTCCAAGTCTGTACCAATTAACATCTTTTCCCATGCTTATATGATATGCCTATAAAGTGTTAAGATGTTCACCGTAAAATACATAAAAATGTTCTTTGAACGAGGAAATCTTCAAGCAAATTAAACGACTTCAGCAGAATTAATTAGTAAACAGTTTAATTGCGCTCTATGATCAAATTTTGTGAAAAGTTTAAATTGCAATCCAGTATTGGCAATGGTTTTCTTTATCATCATGGACAGTGTTTCGCCTTCTTAGATTACGCATAGATATCCAGTCAAAGTCAAATCATCACATTTTTTACATGTTGCCCAGTTTTATTCTATACACATTGTTGAAAGAGTCGAGTTAGGTAACGGTTGGCTGATGCCGCTGTAATGATGATAAGGTGTGTGAGTACATGGCTGCACTATATAGTTTAATAATGGTTTCAGCTTGTTAATGAAGATGCTGATGATGATGACGGCCATTTTTCTCCAGTGTGTAACACCTCGCATATAACATCACATTTTTTATTATTTTCATGACGTAATGAGAAATGAGATGCAAAGCTACACTTGACTGCACACAATGTTTTCAGCTTTCTGGAAACTTGGTTCTGGAATTCCAGTGGCCAGCAGCAGGAGCATCATAACAGCATTTAATATTCAACTGCAAATAATGGAACAAGAGAAGAAAAATCTCTTGTAAAAATTTATTTCGAGGGGATGTTCAACATTGAATCGAAACTAAAGAACAAGCATTGGTGATTTTGACGAACATTTTCGAAATATCAGTTATGGTTAAAAGAGGGAATTTCAGTTTATTCAGGGTGAGGGTTCCACAATGTATTATTTTCTTGATCGGTGTTTGCATAGCGTTGGCAAGTGCTCGTTCACCACGAGCATCAAACACAGAGGCCAGTCCAAAGGAACTGTTTGACAAACACCAAAGGCAATTGCAGGAACTTCAAAAACTAGCTCAAGATGGAGGACATCCCAATCCAGATGCCATTACAAAGTTTGACCCGGAAGTTTGCTATACGCACGACTGCATTGAAGCCGGTATATTATTATGTTTATTAGTTTAATACGGTGTGCAATTCACTGTTTGTGTTTTTCAACACGCTATTTTTAAAATCATAACAGCTATTCCAGTTCTCTCTTTTTGTAAAATCGATTAATTACTAATCAAGTGATCACCACGGCCAGGTTTTTGGTGCAATATTGAACTGCTCCGGCATTTTGAAACTTCTATTAATCGGTTTGTTACGTGATAGTGTTGCAAGCTTTAACTTATGAATACATTTGTTTTTAAAAATTGCCTTTTCTTAGCCAAGGAATTTCTTTTCGCAACCAATTTTCGGGAGAATCCATGTCAGTCTGAGCCAGGAAGCTGGCTTAAATATACTTGTTTGAGGAGGACGGTGAACAAAATGGATGGCGATGAGGAATTAAGTGAAATGTACCAACAGAGCCAAGTAGGGTACGTGGGCTCTGTCGCCCTTGGGCAAACATTAGGTATGTAGTATTCCCTGCAATCTAAGTCTAAGTCAATCAATCATGCCATGATGTTAATGCTAATAGTATTCCCTGCAATCTAAGTCAAAGTCAATCAATCATGCCATGATGTTAATGCTATTTTTTGTTGTTTGTAAAGCCATGTTGGAATCAAAAGATACTTCTGTGCCCGTTATGGGCATGGCAAAAGTGTATTACGAGCAATGTGAGAAATGGACCAGCAAAGACACAAGTAACGACACAAAAATTGACATGATTGCCAATTATTTGAGCGGATTTGGCGAGTGGCCTTTGCTAACGGGAAAAGATTCACCAGGTGACAAATTCGACTGGAAAGAGCTAATGGGAAACACTGTAAGGATCGCAGTGGCCTATGGAGTTGCTCCTTATCTTTTTGATATATTTATTGAAGACGGTGATATTCCGCTGGTAATTTGTTAAAAATTCGATTTAGTTTACCTACTAGGCTTATCATTATTTGTCTTGAATATTATTGCCCAATTACAAATTACTGAATTTTACAGCTCTTCACAGGAGAACTATCTCTAAACAAAGAAAATTCAGAAATTGCCGAAATTGTCAAAATACTCAGCAAAGGCAAACGGAATATCGTTCAAGATGACCAGCAAATCAAGGAAATCAGAGAGTTTATGGAAAAATTAGCGCATCCATCAGAAGATAAAATTGAGACACATATATTAAAAAATATAACACAAAATCATGATTTTGGAAAAGACGTAGGTTGCGTTTTCTTTGTTCCTGTGCTGCAATTTAAATATTTTCATAAAAATAAGATCAACTTACTTATTTTATATATTACTAGTTCGACTTGGCAAAATTTTACGCCCAAATGGTAGCTGGAACAAGGGTTAAGATAACCCCAGATTCTAAAGTTGCTGCTGATATCAACTGGCTTGCGAATCATATAAAGACCATCAATGAAGCGGAACCCCGTGTTATTGCTAATATTTTGTTTTTACAAAGTGCTGCAGCCTTACTAACCAGACTGACCACTCTTACCCATGTCGAACATTTACCAACTCTTGAAAAATATCGCAGGTATGTATCTTATTTGAAGGAGAAAGATTTGTCATGCATGCGTAAATAATTTGAATGTGGTTTCAAACAGTCAGGGACCCATGGATTGTGTTCGAGAAACTTACGAGAAATTCGACTACGGAATGTCCTACGAATACCTTCGCCGGTATTATGACCATAAAGGAATCCCAATTGTAAGAGTATAAAAGATCGATAGTGTGTTTTCGAATATGAACAAGAAAATTACGAGCACAAATTCTTTTTGTTTTTGTTAAACACAGCTTGTTCAAATGATGGATAATTTGAAAACGGGGTACGTTCAAGTAATACAAAACGCAGATTTTCTTTCTTCTCAAACCAAACAACACGCTGCAGATAAAGCCAATGACATTCACACGTTTATAGCGGCTGATGCATGGGTAATTGACGAAAAGAAATTGGAAGAGTACTACAGTAATGTAAGTCCAGTAACTCAACTCGTTTCTTTTCATGAAATAATAAATCCATGCTGATGTTTCAAAATTACTAATATCATTTATCTGTGAATATATTTTTGGCACCTTATCTAATTATCCCTTTTGCAGTTGAACATCACAAGCGACCAGAATTTTGTACAAAACCATGTAGCCGGTTTGAGATTTCACTGGGCCAAGTTTTTGGAATTGACAAATCCAAATATGTAAAAAAAAATATATACAAAAATAAAATTAAATGTTTTTTCTAGTCTTATCTAAAATGTATACAAAAGATTCAGGCAATTGCTTAAAAATAACTGGTTTTTTTCACTTTGCTTTCAGATTTAATTATCTTGTTGGTGATGCATATACTGGATATGCAGGCTCTAAATACAGCTACCACTTTAACCAAATTCGTGAGTAGTTTTAATAGAATAGTTTAGTGTATTTACATTTTCAGAAAATTCTAAATACAGATACTTATATGCCAAGAGAGAGATTGTTCTAGAAGAAGAAGATGTATGTTCTTCTACAGTAAAAATTAATGAATAATGACGGTCAATGACATTTTTTGTAGGAATTCAAGCGGCCTTGGTTCAGAAACCATTGTTTAGTCATAAATATCCTGGGTGAGTGCATGCAGCTCCTATTACCAAGTTGCATTGAACAAATAAAAAATTGCTTGCATAATAAATGGTTTTTGTACATGACATGCATTACTGATGCGTTGTGATTTCCTTATACAACGAATTAGCGCCATTCTCTAGCTGTTTATGTAATAATAATAGGTAATATTTTTTGTCAAAATGTCTTTTAGATTTATGAATTACGGTGGTCTGGGTACCGTGCTATCTCATACCATAGGGCACAGCTTTGATACAAATGGTAAAAACATTTAGAAAAATCTGATGCGATGAAATGTGTTCCAGAGTTTTCCTTTCATGATGTTTTTTTGCAGGTGTACACTTTGACAAAACTGGTCATCGAGGAGATTTTTGGGATGATGAGAGTTATGAAGGATACTACAACTGGACAGGTTTGTGGCTGTGCCTTTACACTGTTGACTGTTGAGCCCTTTGATAAGCATGTTGAACCTATGAAATCTTGTGAAATAATGAATTTGCAAATTACAGACAATTTAATTAGCGACTACAGTAATGAAGAGTACAAAAAGTTGGACCCTTGGGGATCGCTATTGGATGCGAATATTGATCACTCTCAAACAGCCAACGACGATATCGCTGATATAGTTGGGGTACATATGGCTTATAATGCATACAACAAGTATTTAAACGACCTCCAAAAAGAAGGAGTGAAAGAGAAGGTGCTGCCGGGACTGAGTCAGTTCACGCCTCAGCAGTTGTTCTGGATGAAGTATGCTAATGTATGTTCAAGATAATATACTCTCGTCAATTCCACTAATCCCTATTATCCATTTCATGAAAAAAAAATCATCTTCAGCCCGTATCTTTACTAAATGTGTTTTTATGCAGATGTGGTGTGAACACACTGAAAAATCATACTTGCATGCACTTCGACACTTTAATCAGCACAGTCCGGGGAATGTACGGGCAACGCTTCCATTGACAAGATCTAAAGAATGGGCAAATGATTTTAAATGTTCAGCTCCTAAAAAGTCAGATTTCTAGCGATTGAGTAAAAAAAATGTACTTGTAAATGCAGACTCGTTATGCCATGAATTGTGTTAGATTATCAATATGTATAAAATTTACGTACAAAGGTACAAACATTGTGAGCCTCATCAATTTTCAGTATCTTATCTTCTATTTTTTACTTTTGTAGCACTTTTAAAGGTAATAACTAATAAATTCACACGTACCTACTCACAACTGAATTTTTAAGTACTCCAAACAATCGATATTCTGCTATACCTGAGCTTCATTTGCACACAAAGTCATTTGTAATGGCAATGTCATGTCATGTTTAATAGCTTCTATTTACCTAATTGTAGCATGTAATCCTTCTTCACGTTTTTTGAGAGGGGTGGGTCATCCATGTCAATTGTCATTGATCTTGATGGTTGTTGTGCAAGCAAATTATTAAAAACAACAACTGCATTTATGATGTTTATGTCTCTACCAGCTACTTTATACATAATTGCAGCTATCATGATTCCTAATAAACAATCACATCACATTTTTTATGATACGAAAATTATTAGACATGAATTTATGTCATCTCATTGACTCGTCAAAATCTTTTGACTGAACACCAGAATATTTTTGATGCATAACAGTGATTCGTATTGTAAGCAATAATCGTTATTTTTTATACTTTTTGTAAAAAAATGTTTTTAACACGACATCAGAAAAATTGTAGAGAATGTTAAATGCATCGCTCATTACCTAAACACAATAATTCATAAATGCCTATAAAACTGTAATAACAATATAAGATGATAGTATTACAGCGATTTGAAGAAGAAATAATTCTTAATTACATGGACACCTTTTTTTATTATACCTAACCTGCATAAATTTTTCAGAAAAAAGAGAGGATGACACTAAAACTTTATTACTTGCATCTTATTAATTCTTCGTAAATACATATATACCTACATGCCATGTGCGACGTGATGTAGATTATTTTGTATTTTTTGACTTTTGTCTTCTCTCTGTCATCTTACTTGATTGAACAAAAAAAGGGAGTCTTCTTTCTTGCACATCGCATTACATTGGGAATGGAGATTCAAGGAGTAAAAAAGCTATGATTTTTTCAGTGAACGAAGATGACAATCAAATAATGAGAACTATGGTATATTCTGGTACTTACTGGTAGCTGATCTGATCACCACCACCACCACCACTGCAGTTGATTGATAATCCATGCAAAAAGCGCATAAAATAGTTAGTCATTCAAGGAAAACTTTTTTCAAGGAAACCCTCTATGCTTGTTTGCATTTCATTAAAAAGGAACGGCATGTGTCCATTCCATATTGCATTTTTACTGTACACTTTACAGCTTGTAATAATAATGGAGCCAGTTCAATAGACAGAAAACAGCAGAGGGTGGTGGATTCAATAATTATTTAATGTTTGTGAAAAAACTGAGCCCTTATCATGTACTTCTTCATCATTGTTCTGTGGATAATGCAATTTAATGCTAGGGGTGGTGGTGTTGTTGGCACTGTTTTCTCGAAAGTTCACCAATCATGCACGTAGGTAAGTAATATGCATAATTGGTGTCTCTTGGAAATTAGGATGGTTGATAACAACTGTGCATACACAATTGACGCCATGTTGGCTACGGTATATATAAACGGCTAGACGATGGCCGGCAGTTGTATCTTCTCCGAGGAAGAATGATGATGCCCATTCAGTTGAGTGTTTGACTTGGACTTTATAACTGATTGTCTGCCACTAGTGGGCCTGCTCCGCATAATATAACACGCGCTATCCTTGACTTTGTTAATAATATTTTTTCCTTCGTTTTTTCTTGCTCTACGTTCAACTAAAATTGTAATAATTCTGAATTCTGTTCAGTGAGTAATTATTCGGATTCACCTTTAAAATGTATAAAATCATTTTTGTGGTTGCTGCTACCTGCGTTATCGCAGCTTTTTCTCAAACGGTAAATCATATTATTTATTTTGTTGTATTTTTTAAAAATCCTCCAGTGAAAATGTAAAACTAGAAATTCGTAATCATTTTGCATTTTCTTTTTATAGTCACCTTCTTTTGGAAACGGACTCTTTGTCTGTAAAAACGGAACATTGGGACCTGGAGAAGGACTCATGGAAAAATTAAAAAGCTTGCAACAATCCAGATTTGTACAAAGAGAAGGATCTGAGGGTATGTACCTATATCTAACGAACATTTCTGCATGCATCCCTTTTCCCCCTTTTTTAAACATCAATTTTAATAGTAGTGTTCTGAAAATTGAAAATTTGTTCGTTTTATAAAAATTATAGTGTATTGCCGTGTGTACTACTGAAGCGGTTGGTGGCGTAAGTTTGTTTTGCCTAAATATCTTGAATTTCATTTTCATCCTCCAATCTTTTTTTGTTATTTAAACACGATCCAATAATTATTCTTTTTATTAATATGACAGTTGAAGGATGGCGTTCCTGATAAGGATGCATTCATAAACATCATCAAGACTGAGTTCCCTGCAGCGGAGCAGGCTGGTGCTTTGGAGCGTGCTGAAAAATGCTTTCAAGACAGTAAGACTTTCAACAAAGCATTTTAATGTGTTGCTTTTGCTGCCTCTTGAGGTTTACATAAAAATTCATTTTCTATATTAATTTTCCCTCATATTCAGGAACTTTTGATAAGGATGACAAGACTTGCGCCACAGTCGCCGACTTTAGTGTTTGTGGAACAAAGCTTGTTATTGACACGGTATGTTTACCCATTTTGTGATTTAAAATAATTTTTATCGAATGTTTTTTTTTACTTTTTAAATTTAAACGTTGATTCTTGCTTTCATTTCTAGAAATGTTAAGTTTCCACCCGGAACCCACCGACTTTATGAAACGACTTTTGTGATATCTTCCTCTCTTTGATTTAGCCTACCGGCTAGTTGACACGGAAAAAATGCGATCCTTTGTTAGACTTTGAAATTGTGATAAAACCAACTAAAAAGCTGATAGTTTACCAAATTGGCTACAACTGTATTATTATTACCTACTTAATGTTGTTATACATTTAATAAGCTTGCCATATTGATTCCTTTCAGAAAACTGTTAAGTAATATTATATAATCTGCGTATTTTTAGTCAGTCCACGACATTTACGGAAACCTTTTTGCAATTTTCGATAGTATCCAGCTGCAAAATAAATGGTAGCATGATGAAACCTCGGATTGTAAACTTTTTGACTTGATCTACATTTTGCATTTGTCATCATGATCATAATTGAGTTTAGCCATATCCACAGCATAACACGGAAAGTAGTGAATATAGTGAATCTTAGTTTGATCATCATCATCATGGTCCCGTTTTCCAGGATGCAAAAACGCAAATGTCTGTTATACTAGTAAAGTGCACAACGTCATTTGATACAGGTGTAATATCAGATCAGGAAGTTTTTCAAACGTGTGTTGTTTGTCATTGTGGTAAACATTTTGAAGTATTTCATTTGATCTTCAATCAAATATTAGTGTTGATTCTATTATTTTGCAAATAGGATTGATTCATGTCTGAATTTATAAGCATTATCCACATACACGAAAAACATGCTCCAATTTTACTCACAATCATTGAAATCACAGCTTGCTTACAGTACATATGAATGAATGTTACTCTACTCAAATTAACGCATACCTATGTTGATTAGAACCATTCTTTGGAACATCAAATCATTTAGTGTGCTCTTTTACAGTTAATAGGCTGATGAACAAATTTTTTATTATGAACATTTGAAGTGCCATTGATGTAGAAATGAGCTGTAATTGAAAACTGAATTCAAGCCTTGATTTAAAAAGTAAAAAAAATGATGTCCACCAGAGTCACTGACAATACTGACATGATGAAACCTGAAACGGTAGTTGTTTTCCTTGTGGAATCCTGGAATCCTGAAAGGCGATGTGGAAAATTGGAAAGTTGTCTACCACTGACCGAAAGATAATATTATTTGCAAGTTAAACAAGTCAGCCGTCAGCATTGACTCTGTAAAGTAGTTCATTTATAGTAAATAAGTACATAATACAAACATTACAAAAATAGATGATTTTCAGATTCCATAGAGTACAGATTGTATTTTCACTGTTCAAGGTTTAAAAGTCGAGCATACAGAGCAAGTGTAATATATGAAATTATTTTGAGATAATTTTCCTCAAAATAGAGTATATATTTTGAAAAAGTTTTGAATTATTTTGGAAAAAGAAAATGTCAGTAGTTCGAGAAATTCCATTGTCAACCAGAAATGACGAAGACATTCCGATTTTTAACGTGAGGTAAGAAATAAATGAATTCTTGATTTTTGCGTAGCAAACTTGTGTGCTAAGAATAATTAACATATCTAGTCTCAAATATTTTTCTCAGTCTCCCGATGCACCCAAGCTCATTCAAGATTCCCAACAATTGTGAAGACGAGGACTATGAACCTGAATTGGCAGATTTGCTGAGAGCGGTGGAGTGTCCAGTCTGTTGTAGTATTCCAAATCCACCTATTTACAACTGACCTAAACGGCCACTTTTCTTGTGCCTCATGTCGCCCCCTTCCATTTCAACGGTGTGCTTATTGCATGGCGAAATTCACCAAAATGCGAAACTATCCTCTGGAAAATGTTGTCAGTGCTCGAGTTTTTCTCTGTGATTTTCGAAATGGAGGTTGTAAAGCAAGACAAATGACCATGATGGAGTATGAGGAGCACATGAAAAAGTGCTGGTACCGCTCCTTGTAAGCACTCTATCTATGTATGTATGCATTTTAAAACAGATATTCTTTGAGATACAACAATATAAACGAGTTTCTATAAATTTTCCAAAATTAGATCCCACCCAAGAACTCAGAACCAGACTACTGAACAACACCAGCAACCAAATGTTAACCCCCCTGACGAAAATTTCAACTGTCCGCGCTGTAACTTTATGAATTCAAAGAGAAAGCTCAAATGCCAAAATTGTCAAGTAAATCTTCGGGCTCCAACTCCAATTTGCAGCAGACCTCTTTGGGTGGCTAATCAGAGAGTGTGTTCCACCGTAGATAACAGTCTTTGACTTTGGAAAAAAATAACATAAAACAACTCACATTTTCTTTTGTTTCTTCTTTGCTATGTATTCTTTGTTTATTATTATTTTCTTCTTTCTTTGTAGTAGCATTTTTTGTTTTGCAGGGGCTACACACGTAACTAAAAGTTGGTACAATATTTGTATTTTTTGTATAATATTTTATACGAAGTAATGTATGTATGTATATTGGTAGTACAAGTAGCAATGTATTTTGGTAGTAATATTTATGTATACAATCATCCCTCTCTTCTCACACCAACATATTAAAACACATGTCGCAAAAAATTGTTAATTATTATTATTATTTCAGTGTTTTGCAATTTTTTCCATTCGTTTTTACACCTCTTGTTATTATTATTAGTATTTTAAAACTATATAATCAATCTATGTAATAGATATTTAATATGGATAGGTGTACACAGCTTTAAATAGCTGACTTTTTAATATATAGCTTCTTTCACTAAATGATTCACAGGTTTTTGTAATAAGTTGTATAGTAATTACACAGCGATTGTATAATATTTATCTAGATTATTAATATTATAATGTAGTAGTAATGCAATAAAATAATAATGATAATCAGCAGTCTGGCCAGTACGTTTTGAAATTACGTACTCCAAAATTAAAGTCAAACAATTCAGTAAACATATCGGAGTCAACATCAATAGAATTATTGTTAACAATAATAATATAAACCAAGCTATACTCTTTTGTATACGCACATACACAATATATATATAAAAATCCTTTGCGATTTTCACCCTACTTTATTTTTTTTTAGAAAAAACAACAACAAAAATGTTTTCCAACATTCTTTTGCATTATCATCATCTTCATTAACAACAAATGTCGTTACGACATGTTATAATGATAATCGAAACAACCGTTACACGATTATCACTTGTTGGCATTATAATAATTATTTTGTTATTATTATTGAGAAAAAATCCCTGATATATCCAATATTCCATATAGGTAATATTTTGTTTGTTTATGTGGCAAATAAGCATTTATTTTTCTAGTAAAAAGCGATTAGAAGTGCATGTCCAACTTGCACATGCATTAAAAAACTTTTATGAACATTCATTCCCAAACTTTTAAAATGTTTAACTTTCTTTTCGGGAAAAAATTGCCAGTGTGCATCTTTCTTTTATTGAGTTTTCTAAAATTCACACCTTGTGTTCTGAATGCCCTCATAATAAAGAAAACAATATGCAGACTTGACCTTTTTTGGTGGTAGCACATTCTTTTTTTGAAATCGACAAAATAAATTATATAAAATTTTGATAGGGTATATTTCCCAACCGATATATGTACCAAGTCCTTACTATTTTTGGTTACTAGATATAAAACACAGAAGATTGTTTCAAAAGTATACCGAGAATATCGAACGATAACAAAAAAACAAAAAAAGATAACACGGGGTTGCTCAAAGTGGAAAGAATGGCGCAAATACGATAGTAATGTTAGTAGTAATAATAACAATTAAAATGGATCAAAAGTAACAATAATTAACAGCGTAAATGTGGATAATGTAGTAGCAACAAAAAAAAGATGTAAAGACCAGGAGTACAGAATGATCATACCTACCTATTCTTTTTTACCACCATTCATAAATATACATACATGTAGCAGTATTTTTTCCTTTGTAATATTAATATTTTGTCAGTATGAAATACGTACTAGATAATTTTATACAATATCATAATAATAATATATAGACATTTATATATTATCTATTACACTATCGTTTCTCTAAAAATTACTGATTACTGTATCAAATTTGATTTCAGGTAATGTAATAACAATAATAATTATTATAACACTATACAATACATACTTAAATTCACATTTTCACGTCCGTACTACTGAACGACTAAATATAATATGTGTATATAATCATTATCATCAAACTATAAACATACACGGTTCTCAGGTACTCATTATGTAAAAGTAGTATAATATGTAGTTGTTGTTTTAAGGCTCCAGATCATAAAGTATTCAAAAAATTGAAATCGACTCTGACTTCCAGTTGCTGAAATATTTTTTTTCAAAAGATTCAAGCAAGGAGAAGTCAGGTTTCTTTAATTTTTTCATGTCATGAGCCAGCAACCTTAATAAAACAATAATTTTTAAATAGCTTTTCTCATCTATTTACTCTTTTTTTCAAACAATCTAATCCTCCAAATACCAACAATAATAAATTGAGTTTTTAAAAAGCAGCCAATAATTTATTATTATTTTCTTTTTTAGCAATCATTTTTTTCTAAAAACAAGATCCTTGTTTGTTTTAATATAAATTAAAGTACATTTTCAAACTTTGGAAATTTCTAAAAAAGAGTTTATAATTTTTGGTTTTTGTGTTTTACTCTGCTAAAGACTTATTAATAATCGTTATTAAAAGATTTTTATTCTAAAGATAAATTACTTTTTTCAAAGTTGTAATAGTACAGAGTAAATAGTATCTTTCCGCATTCCCTCATCAATAATATATACTTTAATTAATTTAATTAATATTATATATATATATATATATTTTGCGTACTCATATATTTTTATAGCTTTCACACATGTCACAGTCGCAATAAAACAGACCCAATCTGTTGCTTTCCTTATACAAATTAATAATAGTAATTTCTGACTTCTTGAAAGAGAGAAATAATGAACTTGTCTTGACTTCCTGCTTTTTTCGTGTCTCCCTCATACACCTCTCCTCCACCTACCTCATCTTTATCATCACCACTTTTTTGCTTGGCCTTTCTCACTACATGTCCAGCTAAAAAATAACAAAAACTTATTCGTTCCTGACCCTTCATCATAATACAAACAATAGCTTCTTTCTTGCACAGAATTTATCAATCTGTACATGAACATTATTTTAAAACATTGTATTCTAATGAGTCTATATATATATATATATCTGTATATGTATCTTTTATATAATCATCTATTTTCCTACACTATATAACATTTTGAATCAAGACTAACAGTTAGGATGAGAAAAAAACATGTTTACCAACAATATGGGATTTTATGTATAATATGTCATTAATGAAATGACAGTAAAAGGGATTAATAAATTTTAATTGTTCCAGAGTATAAGTTTTCACTCTTAAATTTCTTCTCTTTGACCATGTCTCCGCAGAAGCTGCTTTTTCAGAGAGTGCAGTTCGGATTCCATCGTGTTAACTTTGGCTTGTAGTTCTGCACTAGACTTGATTAATAGAAAAAACAAAAAAAAATATTATTAGCAACGATTTTTTTAAATAATTGAATTAATGCGTATATGGGTAATATAGCATTTTTTATTACCAAAGTTAGTAGAAAGAGAGTGAGAGAGTACGAGAAGAAGAAGAAGAAGTAGTAGTAGTAGTAGAAGAAGAAGATTAGTAGATAGAGTTTGTGCACCATACCTTGGTTTCTGTAACCTCCCTTATGGTTTTCTCTTGCGTTCTACAGATCTGCTCGAGAGCTGAGATTCGATGTGCCATTTTATCCAGCAACCTGATTACACCTTCAGCACCTTCTGTCCCCATTCTATTCAGCACCATCTTTTTGACTGATTCCAATTCGAATCCTGTGATTGCTGTAATGATAATATTTTTTAAATAAAACGGTTAGTAGTTATTTTTATGTACTTCGAGATTGTTTTTTAAACATACTATAGTCATATTTTTCTTGTACTTACTTGATTGATCATTCTCCGAGTATTGGATAAATGACAGTCTCTTTCTCGTTGGCAGACAAGATGCGGGGTCCAACAGCGGTGTGGCTGACGTGGGGGACGTCAAAGGACTCGGACTGCTATACCGAACCTTCTTTATAACAACATGATCATCCAAATCCTTACTGGGATCATCGGCCGACTCCTGGAAATACAATAAAAATGAAAAAATCATTACAGCACATCTCATTATATAAATAGTCATAATACTGCGTACGTATCTATTTAGCAAATCTCAACAATTATTGCTTCAACCTTTCTTTCAAAGAACAAAACATTTTAAAATGACGGGTTATTACATACATTTATCTACTTGGCAGTACAGCCAACAGCGTGCTCTCTATCAAATAAAAACACAAAGCCGATAAAGCAATATTCTTAAAAGTCTTTTTTTGTACATAAACACATGCGTTTTCAAGCAACTCGTTTTTAATGAAAAATGCATTCATCGAGTTAAATATCTTATTTTTGCCATAATAATGCCATGTGCATTTTGTAACTTGTAAATTTCAGATTAGAAGCGATAACAGCAGAATACGTTTTACATGTGATTGTGAATCTAAGAAGAAAACCATTAAAAACTCGTAAAAACACAGACAAAAATCTACCTTCACGCCTTTTCTCTTGTTTTTTTATTTACGTAAATAAAAAACCAGCTTAACAACAAGAACAATATGCTAGACGTAAAGTTATATACTCTTTTCAAAAATCCACCATCATGCAGCACTGCAGCAGACATCATAATAAAACTGTATTGCACTTTGCACTAAACCTCCTCCTTTCATCCAAGACTTATTTCATTTCACACCACACCATCATATAGTTTTTCGGGCAATTCTGAAACAGCTCACATACATAAATAAAAAAAATCTACCCGAATTTAGTACCTGCAGAAAAAATTACTGTCTATGCAACACAGCGAGCATACTACTTACTCATTTTTACATCAACAGTCAGTGAGACTGGGAGGCTAGACTCGGTCCGAGACTTGAACGGAAATGTAAAGGCGATAATCATAAAAAATATAATAGCAATAATAATAGTCAACGACTCAAACTCAGCATTATCCTCTATAATAGCTAAAATTTAAATGGGTTGAGAGAGATGCTAAATAATAACACATGGTATTTACAAAGAAAAAGTTTATTCCTTTTGTGGTAGTAACTGCACTAGACATGCACAGCAATAAAAAGTGCAAAGTCAAAGACTTGCATTTTATTTGCAGCTTGCAAAAATAAGACAATAACTTTTCCTATTATTATTTACTAACACGTTGCATCCAAATTGACTTTTTATCTTTTTTCCTCTCCTCCGCCCACCACCTTCTGGCAATTAAAAAAATAAAATAATGTAAGTAAAGTCTCGCGAGAGTACATACGGTTGAAGAAGAAATAAAATATGCTTAGGTTCTAGTAATGATGATCATGGCTTCTTGATTTTTTTACGATTTGGCAATGAAGGATTCAAAATCGCATGAATTAGAGAGGATAGCCGAGAGGAGGTTGGGGATGATGACGATGATGGCTACAAAAACTCCAAGGACTCTTTTCACAGGCTATAAATTTCCACCCTTTATGCAGACATCATAATAGTACATGGTAAACTTTTCCTCACGCTCCTCCTTTTTCTTTTGCATTTTCATTTACTACTTTTTATTGCAATCACAATTGTGCTAGTACTACAACCGTCTTTTAAAAAATTAAAAATACCTATGCACTTCTTGGCGGTGATTGTTAAAAAAGTAAAATGCAACTCGATCGGTCGTTGCAGTAGTTGCGAGCACAGAGGGGAACAGGAAAAAAATAGGGTAGATGATATTTTTTATAAACGCTACTTAAAAACGCATAAAAATGCACAGACTATTGCAATGCATCGAGTGCATAAAATAAAAAACCACACAATGACATGCTATTGTTGGAAACGGTCTGAAAAAAAGAAGGAAGGATGAGCCACAAATCTGACGAACCATCTATTTTACAACTCTATCCCTGCTTTTTTACACCGAACAGAATGCATGCAGCGGCATCGTGTGATGTTATTATGCATTATAAAAAATTCGAGCTTAATTTTTGTTGATTATAGATATAGATACTGTCAGATAGGCTTATACTGAGAAGTTATAATAGTTGCGATGATAAGAATAATATGCCGTTTTAAACAAAGGGAATGACCTCATCATCATCGACGGATTTTGTAAGGACAACGAAACGACTTTAAGCAGCGGATGTGTGAAAGTGATTTCAGCTCAGTTTACGGCAGACCAGAAATTATTGGAGAAACAAATGAAGGCATATGCAGGCTACGGACAGCTGGTGTTTTCTTTATTTCGTACAGGTATATTTAATGCAATCCTTAATTGTTACCAATGTGCAAGAGGCTTTATTTTTTTCTGCAGACAAACTTCACAATATAATAGCTCGTACTTATATTTTCTGATATAATCGCCCCATCATCATATATCGTATGAATCTGCCATTTTATTTCGACACATAAACAATTATATATATTTCTTTTGGTGAAAAATTGCATTTTTAAAGAAATGCTTGAAATTTGTTTAACTCCGTAGAGTGGAATATAAATCAAAAATGTTTAATGCAGTGTAAGTTTTGATTATATCAATGATAATTATGCTGCCACAACAAAAGAGTTGGGTGCTACTGTTGGCTAACTTGTTTTCCATTTAACCATGATGATGATCAGCGTCGGTCGTCGGTGTCATCGAGTGAAATACGATTTCTACCAAATAAAAAGTGCAGTAAAAGTTTTTATCTTTCATCTTGACAAAATGTTGAACTTATTTCTGTATCTACTACACCAAGTTTCAAAACGAAAAGAAAATTATTTTATTAACAGCACAGCTTGAAGAAGATGATGAAATATCATGTTGAGTGAGAAATGAAAAGAAATATGATCAGTTTAAAATGTGATGCGTGAAGCATGCTTTTTGTACGCTTGCATTTTTTGGCAGGAAAAATCTCACACTCGTGTAGATGGACAGTTAAAATTGATTTGATGTATTTAACTCTTCAAAAAAATTATCAAGTTTGTGCATACCTACATATTTCGTTAGCTGAAAATGCAAAAACTGCAAATTATGGTCTAGTCAACTTGACTTGCCAAAGTTTGTGAAAAACAATTCAGCCGTTTTACCCGATAAAAATGAACCGGATAAATTATAAGAATTAAATACGATGGTAGATTAGCCAAAAAAGCTAACAAGCCAACTTGGGTTATCTCCCAGTAGACTAAAGACGGGAATGTTTGAATCCCATTGTGAACAGCGTTGAGCAATAATTGAACTAATTAACTAAAATATTGGGCAGATGATAATGAAATGAACAATAGTAAAAAAGTGATAAAAAGTTGCATTTGTTACAAAAATGTTTTACTTTTTGATAACTTAAAAAAAGAAAACACTGATAATAATATCAACTACTATATTTCATTATCGCCTCCAGCTGTTAATAAAAGTTAATTAGTATTGGCAGGTAATAAGTATGCACGTAATTAAAAGTACATGAAAATTATTAGCACGCTCAATGAGCCGGAACTACTACTTCTTACTCCCGTTTTATCTGAGATGATATTGCAAGCTCTTATCCTATGTACATTATCATAGGTCAGCTTTTTAATTGGCAGTTGCAACAGCGAGCTCCGGCATTTCAAATAAAAATGGTATAAGATTTTTTTGTGCTGAGGTAATAAAAAAGAAGAGCTTCCTTTTTATATAAAAACAGAGTCCTGTAATCTTCTTACCACACCCCATTAATCAAAATAAATTTTACCATTTGTTTTGTAAAATTAAGTAAGCCAACATACGATGCTCAAACTTGTATAGAATTTGTAATCTGTTTTTAAGCAAAAAATTCATGTTTGCTTTATAGCATTTTTTATAATAAAAAGAAAAAGATCTTTCCATTTTCGATTTTGAAACCATAAACAGTCGTTGTCCGCTCATTATTGAACTTTTATTTACACACTAAAATAAAGTGACAATGAGTGCAGTGTCAAATTGCATTTTTGCTCCCAGTCTGCCCATTCGTCTGTCTACTATTGATATCAATATCAATCAAAAAACACTATCATAGTGCCAAAAATGCTGAACCAACCAAAACGTGTTTAAATGTCTAAACGTGTCTTTTAACTATAAGCTAAATAATTTCTTTCAGTATTTCTGGTATTATTATTACATATTTTTATGATGAGCCACACATTTCCCCTTGCGTAAGGTTAAATGGCTGAATAAGTTACTAGAAAAAGCAATGACCTATTTATTAGGTAACTCTTTGACTTTTACGTCGACACTTTCAGTTTACTTTAAAAGATGATTGGCTGTACCAAGTTGCATCAAGTGAAAATGCAACTAGTGTGCTTATCCTACCGGCCATGTATCCTTGATCAATAAACCCCCAATTACACAGAGAAACTAGTAAAAAATATTATTTCCTTTTCAAGTATTCCATTCAACGAAACAAAGTGAACACTCCATAATCATCATCATGATTTTTTTCTCCCGTCCCGTCAAACGTAAATGAATCTGGCTTATGGATTTAAAATGTTAATTGACATGATGATGGTGACCTTTTGACATCCAATTTTTACTAAAAGATACTTATTATCGTTTTTTATGTATCTGCATATCCTGTCATGCTGTGAATGTGTCACCATCTTTCTACCTTCATTATTACGCAGAAGACGTTTGACAGGCAACAGAGCAGAACTAAACCCTAAAAAAATTCCCCCGTCATATCATTTTCACTTTGACATTTTATTTAAACGCTGCCTGTCAATAGTGAAATGATTCTGTTGTACTGTCACCACGCATTTTTAAAAGCAAATTTCAAAATCCCATCTATTTACCGAACTTTGCTCATCATATTCTCACATAAAATGATTTTACAAGGTATACTTATTCATGCAAGCGAAAATAATCGAAATAAATAACTATGTGCCAATGTGCTAATTTTTTAAGTCGTATGCACATGCTTAAATGTATTAAATTTCACACTTTTTCATCACACATCAGCATATATTATATGTTCCTTCCTTTAAATTTTTAAACTGCATGTCTAGCAAACGATACGGACATCAACATTCCTTCTTTGTCGTCCTTTTATGTTTCTTTTCGCAAAACACACGCTGCGAAATGGCGATAATAACCGTAAAACTCCACACATCACAAATTATACTTGTTTGCGATCGAGTAACTTATTCATGCAATCCAATCCCAGCCGACTGACAAAAAAATACGTGTAAAGCCCATGTTCTTTCTTTCTGCTTTGCCTGGAGATGAGAAAATGAAAACATGCCTAAATGGTTATTGCTACAAGTATAACCATTTATTCTTGGATCAATATAGTAAACATCCGCTCTGTCACTGTCAACATCATCATCATATTTCCAATTCCATTCCAATTCATTATGCTTAAAAAATGTATAAACAATATTATCCTATTAAAATGGCACTTTTAATGGCTTAATGCAAATACTGCATAAATTCCGTCTTATATTTTCCTTTCAGCAGACAACGTGCTAATGTTATATGTCAACACAATCCTTGTCCTCCTCTGATCGATGATCCCAATTCCAAAACAAAAATAGCTTGGGATTCTCAGCCATTATGGTCCATTTACCTTTTACTATCTCCTCTTCATATTAACTGCCTATTGTTTTCATAACATTTTCCTAATGAAACGTACTTAAACTTTTTTTTAATTGGGATCTATCATTTTATTGCAAGTTGCAATTTCTTGAATAATAAAAATAAAAATGATAGGAATTCCTCCCTTTTGTTGCTTAACTGTAATATAAAGTAGACATGTCATTGATCTCAAAAATTGTGCTACAATGCTTACCTGCTATAATTATGGTTAATGACAGTGTATTGAACGGTTTAATTGGTTTATTTATCCATCAAAAATATATCTATTTTTTAATGTTTTACAGCGTTTATTCCAGTTTTGTAACTGAGTTTTGCAGTTGAGTCTATCATCTTAACAAATGTGCTAGTTTGTCGGTAGACGACTGACTGCCGCCGATCAAACTGTTGTTTTTTCGAGCAGTTATTTTTATTGCCCATTACCAACTGAACATTATTTCCAATGTCCTTATGAATGACGGTTGGCTACTGAAAATTTTAGTAGAAAACATATTAGGTCTATAAACTAACCCTCCTGTTTTTTTTGTTCTGTGACTGTTGACATGAAGTTCAATATTTAATTTATACCGCATGTAACTTTTTTACTTTTCCTTTCGTATAACATCTTAATTGAATAACACTACTGCTGTTTACGGATGCACACTTTATACGTTTTACGAATCTGAGATGGCCTTCGCGTTCTTACGATTAATCGAAGGACATGCTGTCCCGCCGACTTCCGTTCCGACGACTACATACATGTGTTTCTCAATAAAATAACTCTTGTCATATGGCTTGCGAAATAATAGACCTATTACATTATTTCCTCTCTAACCAACTTCTTTGTAAAAAAAATTAACAGCCCAATTTATGGCGAATGCAAACTCCGATACTCCACATTGAAACACAAGTTTACGAGACTTCTACTCCTATACCAAATATGATTATATAGCCAATGTCGGTTTTCGTTAAATTAACAGCCCAATTTATGGCGAATGCAAACTCCGATACTCCACATTGAAACACAAGTTTACGAGACTTCTACTCCTATACCAAATATGATTATATAGCCAATGTCGGTTTTCATTCACACATAAAATACATGGCCAACTGGAAGAAATATATTTTGTCAATGCACCTAGTAGATCTCAGAAAAAATACCCTGACCTGATTTTTTTGTTTAGCCACGTGGCAAACATTACTGCAATTTTTCCTCAACACTTCATTATTCAATGTGGTGCTTGAGCACACAATTTGAAGTACCATAAAATACCAGACCATAAAAAACGATGATTTGTCATAGAGGATGCACTAGTCATAAAATATATAAAAAAAAATCCTAGCTGTATTCTCAATGTTTGGTGCACCCATTATTCATTAGCATAACTATTATGCCTACTTTAAAGCAAATGACGCACTTCTTTGGCATATTATTTCATCCATGATGCTATTATCTAGCAGAAATTCAAACCATATACCCAAATAGGGATAATCTGCATACAAAACAAATTTTTAACATGGAAGAGGACTGGTTAACGGATAGAGTTTTCTTCATTTGTGCACTGCAATTACACACAGGAAATTAAAATGAACGGGGCAACAGCAAAAATTTATAGTTATACTCTGTTTTTGATTTCATCTGTGAAGTTGTATGCCTTTTGATTCGTATTCAGTAGTAATACTAATAGTAAGTAATGGAGATAAATTTACTTTCTGCTGTGCCTAAAATTCTCCATTCTAGAAGGGTGAAAGCATTCGTTAAAACTATTTGCAATCAGTCATCCAAAACCGAATGAGACAGTCTTGTTAAAAGATTTTTTCCTGGATGATTACTTCCTACAACATCATTGAATGCCACTCAACCGTCAACTCTCAACTAGCACATTGCTTGACAGAGAGAGAGAGAGAGAATGCAAGTGAGAAAGTTGAAGAAAAAAATGCTTTTTATTTCCTTTTTTGTGTAAATATGAAAACCGGCCGTAAGCAAAAATATACGCTCATGACGATCAT
Source organism: Homidia socia (assembly GCA_036850745.1). Lineage (NCBI taxonomy): Eukaryota > Metazoa > Arthropoda > Collembola > Entomobryomorpha > Entomobryidae > Homidia > Homidia socia. The sequence continues at coordinate 25,825 of JAANSP010000174.1, forward strand.
GTGTGCTTTGGCGTACGTGATGAATCTAAAAATATGAAAATCCTTACTCTTATGAGAGGATACAAAAGATATGAAAGAGAAGAAGCATCAAAAAAGGAAAATCGATCGACTTTCTCTATACACTTTTCTCGCGTATACAAGTTGTGATGATGAAGCGCGACTTCCCGAGCAAGCAAGGCGAGAGAAGAAGAAAGCCGGTAAAAGTTGATGCATGAATTCGTTACCTGTTTAGTTAACAAGATGAGCATATGCATATGTGGTGGTAGTGGTGAAAGCATATATGTAAGTAAGAAGGCATGACATGTTTGTAGTCACGAACAAGCTTTTCGTCTCCGGGAAATATGCAACTGACATGCAGGAAAAAGGATAAACAGAAAAGAGAGAGCATGGTGTTGGAGGCGGCGGCAGTGTAGCTGTCTCCTCTCTTGTTTACTTTCACCGAGTAAAACCGGTAACAGACGAAGTACCTCTATTTCGAGGACGAATTTTCGAAATTGCCCAGCAAAAAGTTAAACGAGAGAGGGAGAGCAAATACTGTTCATGTGGGTATATGCTGTAGATGCAAGTTTTTTGCAAAAGAGAAAGTGACGGAAACTAACAAGAAGTGTGTAAGTGTAGTAGAGAGCGGTAGTGAGGGACATGCAACAGAGAGAAAGCCAGCCAACCCGGTTTCGATATTCACTTGTGTCTTCCCGATGGACGGATGTATCCATCCAACGTGGATTCATCTCCGCTGCCGCCAGCAAAGCTTGCAAGATTAACTAAGGAGAAAAAAAGTAGTGAACGAAGAAGAAAGCCTTTGTGAATCTGCAAAAAACTTAAGCTATACTCACGCTATGGAATTATTTTCACGATTCTTTCTGAAGAAAAAAAGAATCTCAAATTAGGTTTGTGCTTTTTATCTTTGATCAAAATAATGACAACTCGCTGTGCAAAGAAATATAATGCTGAGAGAGAGTAGTAATATGGACCAATTAATAGTTTTATTTCCGTGTTACCAATACAAGTAGTTAATGTACTATACAACAACTATGCCATCCCTTTTGAACATGAAATGTGCGTGCGCTCAAATGATTTTTTTCTCTAGAAAAAAAACAGCATCAAAACAAAACGTCCTTTAAACAACCGTGAAATGAACCTAAACTGGAATAACAATATTTTCAAAGAAATTTGAGCAAACTTGATAAAAAGTTCCTAGATATCCATCCATGTATGGTTTAAACTATATTATCATGACAGAAATAACACGAACCAAATACCTTTTCTCTACACATCTTCTATTTTCAGAACTAGCAACGGCATAATTGCTTATATGCTCCTGCTCCTATTATGAATATTGAAACTGCATATAAACTACCCAATTGAAGTAAGAGACTCCCACCGAGGAGAAAATTAGCCTCTTCTCAGAATTCAGCAACACTTTCCATCAGCTTCCTTCTTGTTGCTACCAAGAAACCGTTGAACGTATCATTTTTACTTTTTTGATTCAGTAATTTTCTTGTAGTTTTTAATATCCTTGAAATGTTTAAGTATTTTGATGGCATTTAATGACATCTTATAAGCTTGTCCTTCTTGTTTCTTTATTTTTGAATGCATTTACCACCCACTTTGAATTCTCTACTAGGAAAAGGTCCAATAGTTTGCTTTGTTTCGGTTCCACTAACCACTGAGTGGGAGTTCCTACACTGCTGCTGTATTCTACTTTTTCCCTACAATTTTAATGCGAAATAAGAAAATTAAATGCTACATTTGAAAATGTAGGCCCAAGACTACTCCCACCATAACCATACTTCCACT